>JBBPBX010005274.1:0-11923 GCA_038048925.1 Garcialebias charrua | reverse complement strand
GTTTGAAGGTGGCACGAGGAAGATTGGATCCCATTTGCATTTATTTTCCAGAGAATAATGAAGTCATCAACAGAAACCTGTAACAGTGTGCAGAATAGCGATCAGTATTTAAACAAATTAAAACCTTTTTCTCCCGTTGATTGAATTAGAAGAAATGAGACGTGAACGTTTCCATAGTTTGATCAGGTCTTTTGTCCATAATGAGGTTTATATTTTACTCACCTCTTTTCCTTTCTAACACCATCCTGTTTGGTTTGTGTAGGTTCCAGGTTTTACATCTCCTCTGATAATCCTTGGCTGTTTTCCCTCTCAGTTAATTTGTGTCCATCTCCTTCCATGCTTCTTTGTGGTCCCACTCCTCGTGTTGATGAAACTGACACATGTGGTAAGCAGCTGCGTCCAGTCTGCGCAAGTGTTTGCAGACATCCTCTGTCCAAAGTATAATCACCAGTTGTGGCCAGCAGCTGTGTTCATATTTCATTTGCGTGTGTGTGTTTAACTACTTGCAGATGTGCACCCACTTTACGCAGCAGCTGTGTGCTTTGTGCATGTTTGGTTATGGACAGCTGTTTAGTACCAGGTGATAATCTTAGGAGCCAAGCAGACAGTCAACCAGGCAGGAAGCCAGGGGGGGGGGATGAAGAGATGGAAATTGCTAGGCTTTGACTTGGTCTTTATTTAGATACATCTTCTGGACCACTGCTTGAGAAATACAGTAGTAGTACAAGAACTAAAACCTGCTGTTGTCCTCCAGTTACAGTATAAGGGAATGAGAAGGAGATTAGGCTTGCTGTGGTTTCTGAAAACTTAATCTAATCCCTCCGTGTTGATGTTCTAGATTAGATTAGCCACGTAAGCATCCAAATAGGACACAAGATGTGCTGAGCTGACCAATGGAGACTGGTGATATCAAGAATTGAACAGTAGTTTTAAGAGTTAAGCACAAAGGAAAGAAATTACATAAAATAAAACTTTAATGTGGAGTTTTTATCTTCTGAAAGATGGCTTGACCAATAGTGAAGGCTGCAAGGACACTTGTAAAATGAGATTGTTAATCTCAATGAGTTTCTTCTGGTAAAATAAATGAAATGAAAGAAAAGAGAGAGAGAGCACGAAAATTAAATGTATGACTATAGTCAGATTTACAAGACAATAAAAACAGGAGAAATCTGTAGCTGTCAGCAAACTGTTGCAACTAAATGCAACCTATAAAGTGAGAGTAGGAAGTGAATGGGACCCATATGGTTTCCTTCTGTCATTCCATCTAAATTGAAGACCTGTCTAAAAGTCTCATTAAAGCCTTATGACACCAGCCATACCTCCAGTATAAATCAGACAGATGGTTATCAAGCTCAGTGATGGTGCAGCAGCTGGGCTTATGATCCACTGACACATTGTAGATTGGTGATAACTGGAAGGAAAACAGAGAGAAACACATGCTGTATGTTTAGACACACTTAAATATTTAACTTCTGTTTCAATGTGCTTTTGATGCGTAAACTAGAACAAGAAGACATTCAAAATTAACGCAGGGGTAGTTTCTTTTTAATGATGAGATGTGCAAATTGAATCAGAAGTAACAGAATGAACAAACAGTAAAAATTGCTCTGTAATTATTGGAGATTACCAGACCCAATCACAACAGTTTGTCCCAATCTATTTGTTGTTGACAACTATAAAAAAAAGTTATAATAATTAGGGAGGGGGTTGATTTGAAGTCAGTAGGGTTCTGTTTGCTAAGCTGCTGAGTGAGGTAGTCACAGGGTTGAGTTGGTGCATAGTTTCATTGTGTAAGCAGGGGGTGGCAATGCATGTTTAAACAAGCTGTACTAAGCAGACATGGCAACCCAAGTTTCTAAAGGATACTTTTTATATGCCTAAATGGAGCCACACACCAAAATGGAAATTGACTCGTTGCTTTGTTCTCCAAGTTATCATATTCACAACATGCATGGACTGACGGACTGAGGTTATTTCCACTTCCCCCTTTTTGCTCAGCGAGAGTCAAAAACAGAAAACTTGGTACACAAAGGAAAAAACTTTAATCAGTTGTATAGAAATGTAGCTGGTTTATGAAACAAAAACCTTTTTTATATGAACATTGGGTAACTTTTCATGATGAGCTGAGTCCATGTTTTAGTTCATCTTTGGTAGGAAAAAAATTAATTAAATGAAAGGTTCCCCTGCATGTGGTTGTATAGGGGTTCATCAGTGCCAGTGGCAAGGAAAACCTGCTCATGTGTAAAATATTAACGCAGTGGCATAATTTTAAGAGAAACTACCATTGAGGTGACATATTTTACTAATAGGGATGTAGTTAAATCAGTAGGATACCAGACTGACCTTATTCAGCACAACTTCCTACAGCGTGGCTTCAAATCACTTATTGCATTAGCTTGACTGGCCTTCCTGCTACCCTGATCTGTCTGCTGTTGAATGTTTCCTGCTGTTTTTGTTTAACACAATGTAGCACACACATACTGTAAGTTTAATATAATTATGGCAAAATATGTCATTGTGCAAAAAAATGCAATTTGTCTGAGCAGTAATAGTGGGGTGTTTTCAGATTGAGTGAAAAATCAAAATTTTCTTAAATCAAAAAACTTTTACAGTAGTAGACAACCCTCAGAAGTAATTATATAAAAATTAACAAATACAGTTGTATGAAAGGATGTTTTTAACTGTCTCCCTCCCTGCTAATTTACTCCATAGCTACACAGAAATTATTATAACTCATTCAATTTGACAGATAATGAGCTAAAATTTGATGTATGGGTATATGAGAGTCATTCACAGCACATAATGTGAGTGACATTTACCAATATTGTATAAGATTGTGCATACTGTACTGTTATTTTCAAGATACCATATTTTTTGCTGTATAAGTCGCAGTTTTTTGCATAAATTAGCATGCCTGCGACTTATACAGTAAGCGACATTTATGTTTTTTCCCCATATTTATAACCCTTTTTTTGGGCTGAGATCTGATGCTTTCATTCATTCGGACATGGAAGATATTGAACACTACCATTTCAGCCACTAGAGGGCCCTCAACTAATATAGCAAGCCAAGTATCTCATTAATAGGTAAACGATAGACATAAGTTCCATTTGGTCGGCTTCTAGTAATTTCTCCACATAAATGATCTTTGTCTAAAACACTGACATGAAAGGCAGTGGATGATACTACTACTTTCAGGTGGCTGAGGCAAGCTGGTCTGGGAAGCTCAGTCCTCACCTTCTTCTACAGGTGTGCAGTAGAGAGTATCCTGTTCATCCAGCATCAACGTGTGGCATGGAGGCTGCACAGCTGCAGAAAAAAAGCTTTGCAGAGAGTGATGAAGGCTGCACAGAAGTCTATTAGAGTCAGCCTCCCCACCATCACAAACATCTACACCTCCAGATGCAGGAATAGGGCCACCTCCATCATGAAGGCCCCCACTCACCCAGCACACGTAATTTTTGCCCTACTCTCCTCAGGCAGGAGGTTGAGGAGTATTAAGTGTATAACCACTAGACTGAGGAACAGCTGCTACCTTGAAGCTACTAGATTTATAAATCCCTAATCAGGATTATCACTGGAGGAAAAAAAGGGGGAAAGAAGGGAAAAGAAGAAAAAAGAGAGAAAAAAAAGGATTATCACTGTGAAAGAAAATCCCTGTAATGCCACTTGATTGTTGATACCTGCTGCTGACTATCCATGCTGCTGATCTCATGCTGCTGATTTGTTTCACGCTGCTGTATTCGTTCGTGTTCTAGAATTGCGCCGCTCAAGGTGGTTGCATGTTGAAGTAGCTCTGTTACTGTACTTTCCGAGATATTACTTTTGAAAACTTTAATCCCCCTTTTTTCTGGATATAAATCGCTTTTTTGGATGATTATTTTCTCTGGTGTTGGATGCTCTGAAGCTGGAAGGATTTTTACAAAATATCTTAGCTTTTGGACATTTGTTATGATGCATAACCATAACAACAAGTTTTTTTTATTTTTTTTTTTTATTTTTTTTTACAGCCGGGAGCAGCTGATTAACATCTCCAAAGCTCAAATAATATCTCAACTACAGCTACAAATCCCAAATGAGTTAGCCGTTGGTTAATAGAATACGTTGCCAGTCAAAGTGAGATAGATCCCAGAGGAATGACTGTTCACAAAAACATTTCAAATCCCTTTTTTGAATTAATCTGGGCTTAGAAGGTGGAAGTTTAATATCTCTGAAGGCTGCTATTACACAATGATTACTCAAAATGTCAGCAAATACACCTGTACTGTACCAGGGAATTTGTGAGGTGTATTTGTTAGAAACAGGTCTAAAAACAAAATAATCTCTGATTACCAGATCATCATCATTCAGTACTTTAAGGCTACAGACTGGGATACACTGTGCCAGCCACATGAAGAGAACATCAATGCCATGATTGAGTGTGTGACCAACTATATAAACTTCTGTGTAAACACCATCCCTACCAGAACAGTGAGTTGCTTCCCCAGTAACAAACTGAAAGTTATGCACCATAACTCATGTTCCCTGAAGTAAGGGAACGAGGTGCAACATATGACTATGGGAATTGCGCCGCCCCACGGTTCACCTGAAGTAATACATTCACGCCTTGAAAAGGCAGGTGGGCGTCAGCGTCATCGAAGAGGCCCCGCCCTCTTTGCATAAAAGAGGCTGACGCCCCACCTTCATCCTCCAAGTGCACTTCACCGAGCTTGGGCATTGAAAGGGCAAACATATGTTGCACCTCGTTCCCTTCCTTCAGGGAACATGAGTTATGGTGCATAACTTTCAGTTCCCTTATCAGTCAGGTTCACTCAGTGTAACATATGACTATGGGAACGTATTTCATTCACGCCCTGAAAATGCTCTGGAAATGCATGCTTGTGAGAACTTATGCCTTTATACTGCAGGCGTTTTGGCTGTACTCTACTCTGTGGTAGAGAGGACAGCCTGAGTGACATCACATGCTGTGACAGCCAAACTGTAGTGTTTTGCAAACGTGTTTGAAGATGTCCAGTTGGCAGCAACACATATGTCTGCCACTGACACACCCTTGAAAAGGGCCCATGAGGCAGCCAGGCCTCGAGTGGAATGAGCGTGTACCCCAGAGGGCACCTGCTGACCTTTGCTACTGTACGCCCTTTTATGGCCTCAGTCACCTAGTGTGAGAGGCGCTGTTTTGACAAGGCTCTGCCAGCAGCTGGATTAGCAAAACACACAAACAGCTGGTTTGTTTATCTTCAACTGACAGTTCTTTCAATGTAAGCACTCAGGGCCCTGACACGGCAGAGTGCATTCAGCCTCCTCTGTCCCTCGGTTAGTACAGGGGGAGGAGGAAACATTGAAAGTTCAAAGTCCAGACTTCTGGGATTTAAAGTTGGAACCTTTGGAACATATGCAGGGTTTGGACGCAGGGTGACCTTTGACCCGTCAGGGACAAACCTGGTACACATTGGGTCCACAGATATGTGGACGGCCGTGGCATAGTGGTAATTCATTCAACCTTTATTTATACAGGCTAGCCTCGTTGAGTCACGGGGACTCATTTACAAGAGGGACCTGTCTCACTCACACCAAACAACCATCCACTCTCACACTCACACCTAGGGTCAATTTAGAGTCACCAATCAGCCTAACAAGCATGTTTTTTGGTCTGTGGGAGGAAACCGGAGTACCCGGAGGAAACCCACGCATGCACGGGGAGAACATGCAAACTCCACCCAGAAAGGCCCCGGACCGGGATTTGAACCGGCAACCTTCTCGCTGAGAGGCAGCAGCTCTACCAGTTGTGCCACCGTGCTGCTAATGGCAGTCGTCACCCGATCAGAAGGTTGGAGGTTTGAATCCCGGTTCCCCACACCATGTGTCGTTGTGTCCCTGGGCAAGACACTTAACCCCGAGTTGCTCCCGGTAGGACTGGAAAGTGCCTTGCAGGGCAGTCTGCCGCTAACGGTGTATGAATGTGTGTATGAATGGGTAGATGGTTGGTATTGTAAAGTGCTTTGGGGCCTCTCATAGGGGGTTGGAAAGCGCTATATAAATAAGCTCCATTTACCATTTACCATAAAGCGTGGAGGTCACCCACACGTTTAGCTGAGCAAAGAGCTAGGAGCAGAGCTGTTTTATAAGATAACAAATCTATCTTAATGCTGCTAATAGGCTCAAATGGAGGCTCACACAGAGCGTCCAGAACTAACTGGAGGTCACAATCAGGGGCCAGAGTCTTTCTGGGGGGCCTTTTTTTCAGTACGCTCTTCATGAAACGTATCCCGAGAGGGTGGACACCGGATGTTTTGCCTCCCCAGCCTTCATGGTATGCTGAGATGGCTGACAGGAAGACCTTAATGGTGGAGAAGGAGCGGCCCTTCTCCAGCAGGTCTTGTAGAAAAGTGAGTAGCTGGACAAGGTCACAGGAATATGATATAATATTCCTCTCTAGACACCAGGCCTCAAAAACACGCCATTTATGAGCGTAGAGAGTCTGAGTTGACTGAGCTCTCGCTTCCTGTATCGTGTTTATGACGTTACCGGGGAGGCCAGAGGCAGTCAGCCAGTTCCTCTCAGCAGCCAGGCCCAGAGAAGCCACAATTCTAGGCGTGGGTGAAGGAGCTGCCCGTGGACCTGAGTCAGCAGGTCCCTGTGGGGGGGGGCAGCTGCCATGGTGTCCCTGACAACAGTGAGACCACTTTTGGGAACCATGGTTTCTATGGTCCCCTGGGAGCTATGAGTATCAGGGAGAGAGCTCCCATGCGTACCCGTTCCATACCATACCATACCATACAAACTTTATTTATAGAGCACTTTATGCACCCAACAGGATCAAAGTGCTGTACACACAATCACAAAATACAATACAATCATAAAATGGAAGGGACTAAAAACAGTACTAAAATAATAAATTATGAATACAATAAAACAATAAAACAAAGTTAAAACATCTCAGATTGTACCAAAAGCCAAAGAAAAAAGATGGGTTTTAAGAAGAGACTTAAAAACAGCAAGTGAAGAGGCCTGTCTTATGTCTAATGGGAGGTCATTCCAGAGCTTAGGAGCTACCACAGAGAAAGCACGGTCCCCTCTAAGCTTGCGCTTTGTCCTCGGTACCCTCAGAAGCAACTGGTCAGCTGACCTGAGCGAACGAGAGGGTGTGTAGTAATGCAGCAGCTCTGACAGGTATGGAGGGGCATGGCCATTTAGAGCTTTAAAAGTAAATAAAAGTATTTTAAAATGAATCCTGTAACGCACCGGTAACCAGTGCAAAGATGCCAAAACAGGGGAAATGTGATCAAATTTTCGTGTACCTGTTAAGAGTCGTGCAGCTGCATTTTGAACCCTCTGAAGCTGGGAAGTACACAGATCACTAATACCAACATAAAGTGAATTACAGTAATCCAGCCGTGTGGTCACAAATGCATGGATTGCTGTTTCGAAGTGCTGTCTAGGAAGGATGGCTTTTACTTTGGCTAGCTGCCTCAAATGAAAAAAGCTGGATTTTACAACTGCTTTAATCTGAGACTCCAGCCTAAGACCAGCATCCAGCTTGACCCCTAGATTTGTAACAACTGGCCGGACATACTGAGCCAAGGAGCAATCGGACAGAGAGTCTTCAGTCGAATTGCCAAAAATCACCACCTCTGTTTTGTCTTCGTTAAGTTTCAAGAAGTTTAGGGCCATCCAGGCCTTCAAATCTTCCAAACATAGGAACAGAGACCGAAGAGAGGCTGAGTCTGCTTTCTTTAAAGGTACGTAGATCTGTGTGTCATCTGCATAACAATGAAAAGCAATCCCGTATTTCCTAAAAACAGAACCAAGCGGAAGGATGTACAACAAAAATAAAAGAGGGCCCAAAACTGAGCCCTGCGGAACACCACATGAGAGTGGAGCAGAGGAGGACCTATGTCCATCAAGACAGACACAAAAAGTACGCTTGGTCAGATAAGATTTAAACCAATCTAAGGCTATATGACCAATGCCCACCCACTGTTCCAAACGTGTGATTAAAATGTTGTGATCCACTGTGTCAAACGCAGCTGATAGATCCAACAACACCAAAACAACGCAGTCACCAGAATCAGTCGCCAAGAATATATCGTTAAAAACTTTTAAAAGAGCTGACTCTGTGCTATGAAATGATTTAAAACCGGACTGAAAAACCTCTAAAATATTATTTTCAATGAGATAGGCCATTAGCTGATTATAAACTACCTTCTCAAGAATTTTCGAAACGAAGGGCAATTTAGAAATTGGTCTGTAGTTCGCCAGGACAGCAGTATCCAAGTTTGATTTCTTAATTAGAGGCTGGACAACTGCATGTTTCAGATTTTCAGGAACAGCACCTGAGGACAGGCTACTATTCACAAGAGCAAGGATCGAAGGACCTATAGAAAGAAAAACCTCATTGAATAGTCGAGGTGGAATAGCATCGTCTGGAGAACCAGTTGGTTTTAAGTGGCTAACGACCTCCTGCAGGGAATGCAAAGTCACACATTCAAAGCTATGAAAAACAGCAGAGCAAGGCACAGTATCTACAGGGTCATGAACAGTGGGTATGATCTGGGCCCTAATAGAAGTGACTTTCTCAACAAAGAAGTGTAAGAAACTTTCACAGAGAGCAGGGGAAGTCTCCACAATAGCACCATGTGGGGCATTTAAAACAGAATTAATAGTTCTAAATAAAACAGCAGGATTGTGACTGTTAGATACAATGATATTAGTCAGGTATCTTCTTTTGGCATCTTTTACAGTCCTTTGATAACAGCGCCAACATTCCTTCAATATTTGGAGTGACACCTGCAAGTTATCATATTTCCATTTACGTTCAGCTTTACGACAGTTTCTCCTGGCAGCCCGAGTGACATCATTTAACCAGGGTTCATGTTTGGATTTTGCAGGTCTAATTTTTAATGGTGCCACCGAATCCAGCGCTGCTTTGCTGGTAGAATAAAACCAGTTGCTGATATCCTCGGTTTTATTTCCCACAGTCTCTGGGATTGTACAGTTCTCATTAAAAACAGAAGAAAACTGAACAGCAGTGGAAGGGTTAAGAACACGACAGAGCCGAACTGCAGCACATGGTTTAACTTTGGTAATGGACTGCTTTATCTCAAATAAAACAGGCATATGGTCTGAAAATAATGGGTCACCAATCACTAAGTTAAAAACTGGTAGACCAAAAGATAAAACCAAATCAAGTGTGTGTCCAAACTCATGAGTAACACCAGTCACAAACTGCACAAGATTAAAAGAATCAATAACATTAAGAAACGACTGAGCCATAGGTGAAGTAGGACAACAGACACGGATATTGAAATCACCAGCCAATAAAATTTTGTCATACCGTGGCATGATATCGGCCAGGAAATCAGAAAAGTCATTTATAAAATCTTTGTTGTACTTTGGCGGCCGATAGACCACCGCACACAACACAGTGTGGGAGCTACCAAGTTCAAAGAGACCAAGCTCAAAGCTACCAAAACGGGCTGGAGGTAATTGTTTACAAGTAAAACAGTTCTTAAAAACTGTCACTATTCCTCCTCCTCGACCCGTCATCCTCGGAAAATTAAAGTAGCAGCAGTTCGGCGGCAAAAGTTCATTAAAGACGCTGGACTCACCCAAACCACTTGTCCATGATTCGGTTATAAACAAGAAATCCAGGCCTTGAGAGGAAAAGTAATCCTTGATGACGAATGTTTTGTTAGCTAGCGACCTAGCATTTATCAGACCGATCCTGGTCGAGATCGGCGGATCTCCGCCACCATCTGGCATCCGAGATTCCCGGCGAAGAGATCGTAGGTTAAGAAGATTCACCCCACGTCTACAGGGTCGAGGAGTGCAGGGAGGACGAGGCTGGACCGCTCCATCATGGCCTCCACCAACAGGCACCAAGCAGGGACCCACAGGATCCAGCACGCGCAACGGGAAGGAGAGGCGCGGCACCAGCCTACGCGCACTGAATGAGTCCGGAAAACAATGCCCCAAAGCTGCCTTCGCACGTACTAGCCAACCGCTGCGTCTGCCACGACGGCGGGTTCGCTTCCGTCGGAAAGGTAGAGACCAGGAACGACACAGGTACGCTGGAATGCCCAGCAGCAAGGGCGGGGTCTTGTCTCCGGTATAATTCCATGGTATCATATTACCAGTCGAGGCTCCAATGTCCAATAAACTTTGGCGATCATACACAATCCGAGCGTTCACACGTGTTAAAATTAAAAGCAAACAGAAAAAACAGGAAGAGCATCAGACAGCGAGCCTCAAACAACAACGGCGCCATCTTGGATTTTTTTACCTTACCACAAATACATATTCCAGAGTTGCCTGAATCAGGAGGACGGGGGGAAACGCATAATATAACGCCCTTGCTGGCCAGTTGTGTGCCAGAGCGTCTGTTCCCAGCGGTAAGTTTGTTTCCCTCATCGAATGATACAGGGCGCAGTGAGTACTGGTGCTGCAGGCGAACAGATCTACAGATACCCGCCCGTATCGTGCCTAGCTCTGGTCCACGATGCGCGGGTTCAGTCTCCACTCTGAGGAGAGCAAGGGCCCTCTGGAGAGGTCATCTGCCCCGTAATTTAGCTCGCCTGGGATGTTTATCGCTCTCAGCGACAATATTCGGGAGCTGCACCACGTGAGCAGTTTGTGTGTCAAGCTGAGGAGGGGTCGGGACCTTGTTCCCCCTTCTTTGTTGATGAAGGACACTGTCATCCTGTTCTCTGATTTTATCAGGACATGTTGTTTTGAAATCAGCCCCTTCTTGTAAAAGTGCTTCATGGACAAAAACACAGCTTTCAGTTCCAGGAAGTTGATGTGAAGCTTTGCCTCCTGCTGTTTCCAGACTCCTCGGGCATGTTGGGTTCTGCAGAAAGCTCCCCAACCTGTCTTTGAAGCGTCTGTGGTGATCAGCACGCGAGACAGTACTCATCCCAGTGTGACGCCTGTCCTGAACACTGAAGGGGCCCTCCAGGGTTCCAGAGCCTTCATGCACTCTGGGCTGATCAGTATCCCCCCTGATCATCTGGGAGGGGCAGGATACATTTGTTTGTTTAGCCATATTTGCAGAGGGCATATTTTTAATAAGGCCTGAGGCACGCAGACAATGGCTACTGCTAGCAGGCCCAGGAGACGCTGGCACAGTTTGAGGGACACTCTCTGGCCCAGCTGAAAATGTGCCAGGCAGAGGTGGATGGATGAAATCCGAGCCTCTGAGAGCCATGCTCTGCACAGAATGGAGTTGACCTGTACATCCTGGTCTCTGTCGCGCCCGAGGATCAAAAGATCGTCTAGATAATTCAGAACTCTTACCCCTTGACCCTTCAGTGGGGTTAAGGCTGCATCCAGACATTTTGTAAATTATCTTGGTGCAGTTTTTAGCCCGAAAGGCAGAGCCAGAAATTCAAATGCTTTTCCTTTGAAGGCAAAACGGAGATATTTTCTGTGCCGTGCTAGGATGCTCTCGTGGAAAAATGCATCTTTCAAATCCACGCTGCAGAAATAATCCCTCGGTCTCACCGACTGGATTACCTACCTCAGAGTGAGCATCCTGAATTTGTACGTTTTTATCCTTTTGTTCAGGTTTCTGAGATCCAGTATAGGTCTCAAGCCCTGGTCTCATTTTGGCACGAGGAAGTACTTGCTGTAGTGACCTTTGTGTACACTATGGTTTGGAACAACATTTATTACTCCTTTCTGTAGCATTGTAGTGATTTCTTCCCGTAGAACGTGGGCACGGTCTGAGTATATGTTTGACAGCAGCAGCCCCGTGAAAGGGGGTGGCCGCTTGTGGAACTGTAGCCGGAGGCCTTGACTGACGGTTGACATGACCCACGTGTTTGGACGATACGCCCTCCAGGCCTGAGCGTGTGCGCTGAGCCTGTGGGGCATGTGTATTCTGGGTTGTTTTTGTGTCAAGGGTGTGGAGGGGGGAGCAATT
>JBBPBX010005273.1:56740-72752 GCA_038048925.1 Garcialebias charrua | reverse complement strand
ACATGCATGCTACATACATACGTACTACATACATTCATACTACATACATACAGAATACATACATACATGTTACATACATAACACATATATACAGTGCTTTAAAGAAATTTCTTCAAATGAACATTCACTTGGCCTAAGGATGAGCTGCTTAGATTTTAGTGGTCAAGGTTAGGATCACATAACCAATCATTCTGCTCTCTTTATATTCCAGGACATTGAATCCAGAGAGGCTGAGGCAGACATTGCGGAGAAGACCATGGGCATCTACACTGTCCGAGCAGAGGGTCGTGGTCCTGATGGTCCAGGTAATGGACGCTTTGCTGATGTTGGTGTTGTGCATGCTACATACATACATGCATGCTACATACATACGTACTACATACATTCATACTACATACATACAGAATACATACATACATGTTACATACATAACACATATATACAGTGCTTTAAAGAAATTTCTTCAAATGAACATTCACTTGGCCTAAGGATGAGCTGCTTAGATTTTAGTGGTCAAGGTTAGGATCACATAACCAATCATTCTGCTCTCTTTATATTCCAGGACATTGAATCCAGAGAGGCTGAGGCAGACATTGCGGAGAAGACTATGGGCATCTACACTGTCCGAGCAGAGGGTCGTGGTCCTGATGGTCCAGGTAATGGACGTTTTGCTGATGTTGGTGTTGTGCATGCTACATACATACATGCATGCTACATACGTACTACATACATTCATACTACATACATACAGAATACATTCATACTACATACATACAGAATATATACATACTACACACATACTATATACATACATTCATACTACATACATACAGAATACATAAATACATAATACATACATCATACATACATACAACATACATACATACATACATACAGAATACATACATACATACATACATACATACATACAGAATACATACATACATACATACATACATATTACATATATACTACATACATACATACATATTACATATATGCTACATACATACATATTACATATATGCTACATACATACATACATATTACATATATACTACATACATATACATATATACTACATACATACATATTACATATATACTACATACATACATATTACATATATACTACATACATACATATTACATATATACTACATACATACATATATACTACATACATACATACATATATACTACATACATATTACATATATACTACATACATACATATTATACTACATACATACATATATACTACATACATACATATTACATATATACTACATACATACATATTACATATATACTACATACATACATATTACATATATACTACATACATACATTCATACTACATACATACAGAATACATTCATACTACATACATACATATATACTACATACATACATATTACATATATACTACACGCATACATACATATTACATATATACTACACGCATACATACATATTACATATATACTACACGCATACATACATATTACATATATACTACACGCATACATACATATTACATATATACTACACGCATACATACATATTACATACATACTACACGCATACATACATATTACATACATACTACACGCATACATACATATTACATACATACTACACACATACATACATACATGCTACATAACAAATATGCAGTGCTTTAAAGAAATTTCTTCAAATGAACATTCACTTGGCCTAAGGATGAGCTGCTTAGATTTTAGTGGTCAAGGTTAGGATCACATAACCAATCATTCTGTTCTCTTTATATTCCAGGACATTGAATCCAGAGAGGCTGAGGCAGACATTGCGGAGAAGACCATGGGCATCTACACTGTCCGAGCAGAGGGTCGTGGTCCTGATGGTCCAGGTAATGGACGCTTTGCTGATGTTGGAGTTGTGCTGGAAGGTGTGGAAGTCCTCCATAACCTACAGAGTGTCAGCCATGCGTGCGTGATGCTTTATGGACTGATCTATGCACTCAACTTGAGCTATCCGAAAAGCCTGACCCGTACATTCGAGGTGTACCAGAAAATCCTGATGAACCTGGACTCAGCCAAGCTGTCACCAAAAGTACAGACACTGAAACTCAAATTGCCCCAGTGATTTGGCTGGCAATAATGCACATACACAGCTACCTGATTTTTTGTCAGTTTCTCCATCATACAGACTGTTTAAATCCCTTATAGTTTTTGAAGGGTGTGTCAGGAAAATACCTGTTTAATGTTCTTTTTTTTTTCTTTTGATGTTGAAGCACTTAACAGGAAGTGATGTGTGAATGTGGCTGTGTAGGTGAGTTCTTATGCAAGTTCATAGATGGTTGGTTTCTAAAATGTTTTAGCGGGACATATTGTATTACCTCAGCTCAAACCAGATTTTTTTTCTTGAATTGTTTCCAGATTCAGTGGAGTTAAGTGTTACAAAGATTTGTTCTAAAAGGTGCTTAAGTTTCTACAAAATCCACTAAGGTGAAGTCTTTATTTTTTTTACTTGTAATATTTTAGGAAAAGTATGGCCAAAATGGGACCTATGGTCTTGTGAATATGCACAAGTGAAACTTTAATTTTGATATTATAATTTTGTGTATTTAATATGATTTGAAGTTTAATAAAGATGTTGAAAGAACAACAACTGATTGCTTCATTAAGATTGTTGGTATGAATGGAAAGGAATTGCATAAATGTTATGCATTTTGATTAATTTAGTTCATTACATATGCATAAATGACATGTAATTAAAATAAATATATGCTATTTATATTGAATAATAAACCTGATTATTATGCAAATTAAAATAATATTCTTTATGTATTTGAAATAAATACCCTCAAGATTATTCATTTAGAGTAATTATATGTTATTAATTCTGAATACATAAACCTGAGGGTTATGCATTTAAAATAAATAGGCCTTATTACATGAATGAATATGCATCATGTAAGGTTTATTTCATAGGTTTGCCTTAAAATTATCTAATAAAAAGACACGCAATTTTGTCATTTAATAAAATTACATAAATCTTAAAAATTGGGGTTAAATATTTCTGTGAGTGTAGGTAGTTAAACTTGAAAACCAAATAAATAAATAAAACATTCAGATAAGGATTATCTTTTATGGTGAGCTATTAAAAATGAAGTTGTAAATGTATGTTGCAGTCGGGCTATATATATATAGGACTCTGTTTACAAACATACTGACTTAATAACAAATAAGACATTTTACTCCCTCTATAATGTCATTACTCTAAATGATAAATTTGGGTAAAGAGAAACTAAACAAAACAAACATTTTAACTGTATTATTAAAACACAGATCCACAGATACAACTGCTGAAGTAACTTCATATTTAACCAACGATTTAACAAGTCCCTACTTCCCTCTTGAGTTTTTAAAAGATAACTTTACAAACTATTTAAGGTTCATGCTCAAAAATCCGGGTGAAAATCCAACAATGTTCAGTCAGGTCATCTGGACAGTTCTTTTTTGTTGAGAGACGTTTTGTCCTCCATCCAAAGGACTTCCTCAATCTGAGGAGCCACAAACAAACTGTGTCCCTTTTGCGGCACACTCCCATAGTGGACCAACCAGTTTGCTGGTGATAAGATGGTTTCTGGTGGCCGCCCTCTCCCCCGTCAACTCCTCACAGGCAGCCACAGTGAAAGTGGTTCAAAATATCAAGGTTCATGAGCAATAATAAGTGTGCAACATGTGGGACACAGTTTGTTTGTGGCTCCTCAGATTAATGAAGTCCTTTGGATGAAGGATGAAACGTCTAAAAAAAAAGGAAAGAAAAGAAACCGTCCAAATGATCTGACTGAACATTGTTGGATTTACCAACTATTACTAATATGGCCAAATAAAAAAATTAAAAAAACTTTATTTGTACTTTACTTCCATTATCGAGCAGACAGTGCTTTAAAAAAAATCAAATGGGAAATAGACTGAAGAGTTTGTTGGGTTTCTTCTTCTCCAAGCTCATATAGTAACAGTATCTGGAACTGACAAAGAAGAAATAATAAATGTAGTAAAAAAATATATTACAGACAAGAGCTCAAAAGACTGGGTGGACATGGATGTGATGTTTGTAAAGGACATAATGAGTTATGTTGTTGAGCCGTTTACATATAGTATTTGTAATTTATCATTTTTAACAGGAATATTTCCAGATAATATGAAAGTAGCTAGTTCCTCTTTTCAAAAATGGTGATGAATGTGTGTTCACCAATTATAGACCAATATCCTTGTTACCATTAGATCAATTTATTGATAAACAAAATACAGTACAAAGTATTCTAAGTAGCAGTCAGTATGGGTTTAGAGCAAAAAACTATACTTCAATGGCTCTCGTGGAATTAATAGAACAAATAACTACTGCTGTCTATCAAAAACAATATTGTGTTAGTATTTTTGTTGATATTTTTTTCCAATACTATTGATCACACTATTCTTGAAAAGTTGAACAAATATGGTATTAGAGGACCAGCATTACAGTGGGTATCTAGATAGGAAACAATTTGTACAAATAAATGGTGTAAAATCTGACCTCTGCAATATCACATGTGGAGTTCCTCAAGGCTCTGTACCTGTACTTGGACCAAAGTTATTTATTTTATATGTGAATGACTTGGTAAATGTGTCACGACTCCTTAACTGTGTCATTTTTGCAGACGATACCACATTTTTTGTTTGGGTAAAGATATAGAACAATGTTGGAGATGATGAAGACAGAATTTGTCAAAATACAAACTTGGTTTAAATTTTATAAATTATCATTAAATCTAGATAAAACTAATTTCATGATATTCAGTAATAAAAAGAGAATTGTCGATGTTCCATTTAAAATTGAGGGTGTTGAGATTTGTAGAGTGAATGAGGTGAAGTTTTTGGGTGTTATTATTGATGACAAACTGACATGGAAACATCACATAAATTCTGTAAGAATAAAAATTGCTAAATCTATTGCAGTACTGTACAAAGTCAAGGACTTATTAAATTATAAAGCTCTGTATTTGTTGTATAACACAATCATTGTTCCACACTTTGTTAATCTATTGTATTGATGTTTTGGGGAAAGCGTGTAAAACAATCACAAAGCCTATTTTTGTTTTACAGAAAAGAGCTGTAAGAATTATCACTAGAAAGCATTACTGTCATCCATCAAGCACATTATTTTATCAACTGAAGTTATTGAAGTTCCATGATTTGGTAGATTATAGTATTTTATCAGTTATGTACAGTATAGGGCTCAGAATAACGCATTACCTTTAAATATCCTAATACATTTTGTTAAAAGACAAAGTTGTTATAATCTTAAGGGGACAGAGATGTTTGTAAAACCAAAATTCAGAACTAGTTTGAAGGGACGTTCTACCTCAATCCAGGGAATTGGATTATGGAATGGTTTGGAGAATGAAGTTAAAAATGCCAAGTCAATGTGTACATTTAAGAAAATTATCAAAACTAAATTGTTAAAAAATATTTATGAAGTAGCATAATGTATATTGTATTAGTTAGAAAATTAGAAAGAGTTAGTCATTTTGTTCTGTTACTGGAAGACTATTATTGTTTGAGCTGATTGAAAAAAGGGACAGATATAAGATATTTTCTTCTTTCTGCTACCTTTCATTTTATATTCTTATCGATTATGGGACTGTTTTGTATTGTATTTTAAAATGAATAAATTTTATAAATTTTATAAATAAAAATAAATCTGATATATCTGAAGTACTCACTGAATAGTTTCAAACCAAGACTGATATTTCCAAAGGACTTCCTCTTATCTCACACCAAACTTAATTTGTCTCTACTGTATAGATGTCTTTGATCTTTACAAACACCCCCTTTAGTTTACCAAATGATACTGTACAGTGTCCTCCCTCGTCTTGCTGCAGTCTAAATAGTCTGGCGTGCGAGTCTGGACTCTTTCCTGCTTGCCCCCTCTCTTAACAAGTTCTTCCAGAGAGACATGACAGCAATGAAGGAGGAGGATAATGATAGCAGATGATAAAGTTGATGAAGGGGAAAGGAGAGATGAGGGAAAGCCTTCAGGCTGTGGAGCTGAGCAAGCTTTTAAATGGTAGTAGGGAATCCCAGCCCATCACATTCATCCCTACTTCACTTATTTCGTCAAGTAGGAATGACAGTACGTTAGGCCGTTGCAATAAAAAATAAATCAATCAATTGCATGATAAATGAAAATTATTAACCTCATTTTCATTTATTGGCTTTATCATTTCTTCACCTCTCTCTTTCTACTGAAGACACTGGATGACAAAAGGCTCAACTCTGGTGCTCTTCACTGACCCCTCTCTTTCTCTTTAAAATCCATTTTAACCATCCCAACATCACATTTTTGGATTGCTAAAAGCAGCTAAGCTGAGAAGTTAAGCTACGAGCTAAGCTAACAGGGCGACCTCGGGAAAAAAACCTCCATCTTGTCAAAGCTCCAATTCACGGTTGAAACCCATGCCTTCCTCTAAAAAGTTGTTTTTCTCTGCAAAAAGAAGCTGAAAACTTGTTGACTGATTTTTTTATTAAAAGCTTTGTATGAAAAATGTTATGCTAAAGAGCTCAAACCACACTGCCATTTTGAGAACCGAAAAACAGGAATGAGATGTACTACACTCAAAACAAATTAACCAACATTTCTTCTTAAATTTGACAATAATTACTAATTATTGTCAGATTTCAAACTATATTATCGTTTATCGTAATAATTTCAGAGGCAATTAATTGCTCAGCAATTTTTTTTTATCGTGACAGGCCTACGGTACGTAAATTTATTTTATTTTGTTAGAACTTTCATTTTATTTTATAGATATATACTTTTTACACTTTTATACTACTATGCAAAAACTCAGGACAGTATTACACTTTTTATTATTTCATTTTATGCTTATGTTTATTAAATGTTTCAGTGTTTTAGTGTTTAAATGGTTACTGTTGCACCGAGGGACTGAGAGAAATGCAATTTCAATCCTGTGTATGTCCTGTACATATTGCAGTTTTGACAATAAAGTTGACTTTGACTTTGATTTGGAATTTTAAATTGCAAAATCGCCCTAGATGGGAAGCAAAACGTCTGTTTCTTTTTTAATGCACTTATTTTGACACCATTATTTCCTGTATTTCGTTACAATGCATCGACCGGAACCTTTTCGGTGGTGTGTGTGAATGTGTGTGTGTAAAGTATAGCACAGTCAGCAGTTTATTTCAGTGACTAATGAGAATCATCTGAGGGCTAATGAGGAATAAGTGGATAAGAATTACAGCTACATGACTGGACAGAGGGGTGAAGGACGGAAATAAAAAGTGAAGCATCAAAAAAATACTGAGGGAGAGAAATCGTTGCAGAGTTAAATCAGAGACAAGAGGACAAAGACAGGAACTAACGAATGAGCAAAGTAGATGGAGACTGGAAAGAAAACTGATGTGTGAGAGAGACAGGGGGACGACGGCTGATTGGGTGGAAGTGCAGCCAAGTGGCCGGGGGTCATGAGGACGACTGACACATCCATGGCAACCAGCCCGATTAGACCACTTACTTTAATCGCATCAAACTTCTCAGCCAATCATGTGGCTTTAGAGTGAAAGGTCACAAACTGCCGTGGACAGTAACGACTGCTGGTTCTTCTCTACCGGCTCTGCTGACAAGCGCGTTGAAGTTTTGAGTTAATGTGTACAAATGGCTTCTTAAAATCTTAAACTGTCTACTAAAAATAAAGGTAATCATTTTTTGTTTTCCTTCCAATAATGAGTGAGAAGTTATTGAAGGTTAAAAAAAAAATCCACCGTGCTTTTGAAGCTCACGTGGCCGGAGCGTTTTTGCTCAACTGAGGCCAAGATAAATGTAACAAGTAACGAGATCTGCCTAGAGACGGTGTGAACCAGGTGAACGTGCAGAAGATAAGGTCAGAAGTTTTTTTTCCATCTGCCTGTCCATTCTGATCATTGCACATATTTTCTTATAGTCTCAAACCAGAAAGTTTGCGTTGGCTATCAGGGAAGTCCAGCCGTGGCTTATTGGGTTTCTCTCCACTTTTATTTTCCTCACCATACTTCCTCCAGAAAAAAACAGAGCTGTTATATTAATAAATTATTTTATAAATTATGACATGCTATGTAAAAACACTGCATAGTGACAATACATGCCTTATAACTTCTGTCATAATGCACAAGTGCAGGAAATGTGCCAATATTCACCAGTTCAAGATAAATTAATGATTATTTTCCTTCACAATTAGATTTTGATATACAATAATCTGACATGACTTCTTGGCTCCTCTGTGACTTTTTATGAAAACAGATAAAAGCAGCATATTATCTAGCATGCAGAGCTCAAACAGCTTCTTATCAGTATGTGATTGAGTCCGACATGAAATCTAAAAAAGGCTTTCTCCATCAATCAGATGTTCTGCAGGTATGGGTCAATTATGTTTTCTTTTAAAACATTTATTTTTAGCTTTTGAAAGATGCAAAGTTCCCTGTTTATTGCAGCAACAGAGATTATTAGCGTCCTTACCCCTTTGACCCCTTTCAGGTCTCCTTTCAGCAAGCTGTCCAGAGGGAAGGTGATGATGTTGTTCATGTTTTGGAACTGGATGAGGGACAAGTGAAACAAAAAGATAAAAGGTTAGATTAGGAGATTTAAAACTAGAGCAAACAAGGTGAACCCCTTTACTAATCCTAAAGAGTCTTTATAACCCTAATCTGAAATCATGAGGTAATGGAAAATATGACCCAACAAAATGAGACTTTGCTTCAAGAAGCGTAAGCATCATCAGCTGCCACTGGTTCCTACTAAACAAATGTAATGTAGTTTTGCTATCCAATGACATTTAGTTATGTTTCTTAATTAAAAATAATACAATCTGCAACACATCGGCATTCATGAGACCATACAACACAACGGCTGGTGTAAATATAAACTTTTTAAATAAATAATACACATTGCAAGTTTCCTTCCATCTATGAAATGTGCTCCTTTATTGAAAACCTGCTAGCTTTACCCTTTTTGCTGCCCAACGTCATAAAAATAATTTGGACAGCCCTAACTTTTGGCATTAACGAGTAAAATGTGGTAATGGGTAAATGTGGGCAATGATGAGAGGAAAATATTTTATTATTTAAGTCAGAGGAATCAGTTGCCACTTTAGGCTCTTTCACATAATTCACATGATTGCAAAGATGACCCCGTCTTTGAGCCCATACAGATGTGCACATTCATTAATGAAGCTGGCACTGCAGAGTCAATCACACAAGATGCAAGTTGATGAGACCAATTCAAAAATCCTGCTCAAGTTCTCAGTGTGAGCTTATAAAGCACAACACTTGTTTCTATCAGAGCAGCTGAATCTGACTAATCAGATATTGGGTCTTGAACTGGCTCTTTGGCCACATCGGTGGAAAAACCAGAATTACCTCCTCGGGGCTTAGAGCTGCAGCTGGACCCGGTATGTGCTCAGACTTGTGAGCGTTAGAGAACACACTAGTGACTCAGGGGGAGGAAAAAAGACAAACACTAAAGGCTCTGAAGTCTAGATCTACCCCTGAGGATTTCTCCCAGCTACCTCCAACCCACGCACCTACACAGGCAGGACAAAGACTTACAAGGTTTTTAAAAAGCGCTGTGAGCTCCTTGGTGAAGACGGAGAACTTGAGGAAGGCTGAACCCAGATCAGGATCGTCTCTATACACGCAGTTTTCACCGAACTTCTCCAGGGCCTGAGTGTACTGCTCCTCGTTCTCTACATGGGCTGAAAAACACACACAGATTAGCCGTGACACCGAAACAAACCGAGACTTTTCCATCTTTGATTGCAAGAACTTCAGAATCAATGTCAATAGTGAATGGATAATAAACCTTTACTTCCACTTAAAGGTTCATTATTTTGTTGATTGTTTAGATTAATGTCTTGTAAATTTGAATATCTGTAATCCTCTAAATGATGGTAAACCCTTGAGTGAACGTGTCCCCGTCTACCTCAAGGTCAGGCTTAGGTGATTCCAGCTAATGCACTTTATGCCAGACTGGGCAGCTGATAGCAACTAATACCACAGGGACATAAGCGAGACAGAGGAAGGAGCGCCAGGGAGACTGTTGCTATGACGACAATGACGGAAAGCAGTGGCAAAGATGAAGATGGTGTGGGGTTTATAAAAAAAATGGGGAAAGAAAAGAATAACTGAAAACACACCTGCAGCCACAACACGACTCAGATTCCCAGCTTTTTAACGACAAACACCGATAAAAGAGCAGCCAGACAAGTTCAAGTTTATAGATGAAGCTCCTCCAGCTCGTGTTGAACCATTAAGACATCAATCAGGTTATTAAAAAGTTAAAGAAAAAAGCCTCTACAGGCATTCAACTATGACACAGATCTAATTTAAGCCACACAATACTGCTTGATGCAGCAGTTAGGCTTGATGAGGAGGAGACAAAAATCACAAAGGTTCACATTTTCAGTTCTTTACGAAACAAAATAACATCTTAAAAAGTATAAATACTTTACATTAGAATTATTAAAAATTAGGGATGCACTATATATCGGCATGGCATTGGTATCGGCCGATATTAACGTTAAATTTCAATATCAGACATCGGCCATTCCATTAAAATAACATGCCGATATAAAAGGCGCTGTTTTTGCCTGCAGCAGCAGTGCAACGCGATGACGTCCCGTGCGTCTACCTGTCTCACGGCAGAGAGGAATATTCATATTGTCTGCAGTGTGGACGTTTTATTTTTTGTTGGTGAGGATGTCGGATTCTATGGACTACTTAAGCCTCGCTACATCGTCCCCAGTCAGAGATATTCTTCTGACGTAACATTACTCGAGTTACAAGCCGTCATTTCCGACTTCATTCAGAAGCCAATAGCCGATAGCACGACTTGTTGGGTGAGTTTTACCACAGACATTTGGACGTCATGTTAGCCTCGCTAGCATGATTAGTCTTACGGCACAATGGATAGACAAAAACTTTGAACTTAAAAAGGCTGTCCTTCATGCACTAGTGCAGAAAATCCCACAACACAGCTAGGAACCTGGAACAAGCCTTTACAAGTGAGACAGCATCACAGGTGACTAATGCTAATAAATAACATTTAACACTTTTCACCCAGCACACTCACTCTTTGCACCACTCCCCTCGGGACGGAGGTTGAGGAGCATCAAATGTAGAACCACTAGACTGAGGAACAGCTTCTACCCTGAGGCTGTCAGACTCATGAATAAATAAATAATAAGAATAAACACTGCAAAATGTCACATCATGTTGATACTGATCTGTTTCTTGTTGCTGCGTTCATCTGTGACTATCTGCGTTCATCTGTGACCATCTGCTCATGTTCGTGCTGCTGTTTATAATGATGTTTTTCTACTACATTAGGGCTTAGTGTATTACTAGCTGATGTCTCTCTTAGTTAATCCTAGATGTTATTATTGTTTTCTCTTGCATTTGTTGTTGGATGTAACTGGGACCCTGTGTACATAATCTCGTTTTCAACACATGTACTACATGCGGTGCAAATGACAATAAATTCTCTCTGACTCTGACTCTTAATATAAGTTAAAGTGCTATGTACAGTATATCATATGGCTGTTATTGAATATATGTCACCAGCTCTTATAACTGTTGCACAATTCTTGTAGCAAATAAGCCTAAATAAGAGTTATGTTCTGACAAAGGAAAGTACAGGTTTATAAAATATCAATACTGTACAGTATTGGCATCGGTTATCGGCCAAATAAGTTTTAACATTTCGGAATATCGGATATTGGCCAAAAATCCAATATTGTGCATCCCTATTAAAAAATGACAAACCACTCTAATAAAACAAGCCAATTCATAGTTTCTTCAAGTCAAGAAATGTATTTGATGTCAACAAACACAATTACAGTAAAGCCCTCATTTAAAGCTGTTTCTATGCTGTAGGAGGTAAGGTAAGATTTTCTATAAAGGAATAGTTGAGCATTATTAGCATATTTCCTTTTTAGTTAACTAAACTATAAAATGTCTGTAATGAAGTTTAGAAGATGATGAAACAAAAAGGCAAATAATAAAAAGATAGGGACAAACATCTTTCAGCGTACTGTAATAAATGGTGGGGTATAGGGGGAAACAAACTCTGAACTTGGAAATAGGGGTGCTTTTATCTTTCAACCCTAAACTCATCACTGAGTTAGATATTTTTTTAAACTTCGGCACACAGAAAACTGATAGTGGCTTCAAAGAACCTACACAGAAAAGGTGACGTGCCATATTTTTCACTCCGTTACTCTATAATGTGTCAGCATCACTCAAAGAAAAGACTGAGTGAGACACGTCAAAGAGAGACGTAATAAACTTCAGTCACTGTCACGGGCTGAGGCTCTGCCAGGCTCAGGGCCAACAAAACGGCAGCTTGTTGTTGTCGTTGTTGTTTCTGGTGTGGCACACGAGAGCTCTGACATCAAGCACAAACCCCCTCAGGGCTGCCAAGTAACTACAAGTTTAACTGTTGTAACCTGACCTAAACACAATAAGCATGCAGACTTTAGTGCAGGCTTGAACCTCAGCGTGATTTATGTGACATTAAAAATTAACTAAAAGCTAAACTTTTTTAATTTAAATTTAACAGTAAAAAAAATTTGGTGCTGAATTGTAAATGCTATCTAAAAAGCTTAATAAATATGATGTTCAGAAGCAGGAATGATGCCCTCCTTGATTTTTTTAATTTGGGGAAAACTGAGCTCTTATTTGATGATTGAATACAAAACAATGTTATTGCACCAACTAATTAGTAATTCCACATATTTTTTACTAACGTATTTTTCACCGTATAAGTCGCATCCTTTTGCATAAATTTGCGAGTCCTGCGACTTATACACCAAAGTGACCAATACATGTTATTTCCCCATATTTATAACCCAGTTTTTGACTGAGGTCTGACAGTTTCATTGATTCTGACATGAAAAATACTTAACACTACCATCAAAGTTCATGTTCAATCATACCACGGGGATGATTGAGCATGAACTTTGATGTCTTGAACCACTTTGGTTGTGGCTGGCTGCCTGCCTGGGAGGAGTTGATGGGGGACAGGACAGACACCAGAAACCATCTCCAGCAAACTGGTTGGTTCACTTGAGGCGTTTACTGCTTTGTGGGGAAACAGTTTACTTGGAGCTCCTCTGACTGATGAAGCCCTCCGGATAGAGGGTGAAATGTATCTAGAAAAAAGAAACCGTCCAAATGACCTGACTGAGCATTATTGGATTGAACACTACCATTTTCCTACACTAGAAGGCCATCGACTAATATGGAAAGTCAAGTGTCTCATTAATAGGTAAAAGCGGCTATTAATGAGTCACTTGGCTTGCCATACCAAGCAATCTTCATCTCGCTCCAGAACTCATTGAGCAAACGCCAAATCAGCTGCATTTCGCCACAACGCTCAGGCGAAATGCAGCTGATTTGACCATTAAAGTGCATTTATTAAGGAAAAGGTCAACTGAGACATACAGTACCTTTGCTAGAATTTCAAGCAAACAAATAATTGTTTTTAAGTGTTAATCTTGTAAAATTCTTGTTAAAGTCCTCCCATGCACGCTCCCGCGGCCACCATTTGCAAGCCAATCGATTTTTGGCACAACACCGGCCCACATTTCCGGGTTGTCAGGAGTGACTCATAATAGATGTGACTTATATGGCGAAGCAACTTATTTATGTTTTTTCCCACTTTATAAGACATATTTGGACTGATGTAACTTATACGGTTGTACTGTAATTGCTATAACTCTGGACCGGCTTTATCTTTTGGTTGATGTTATGTGTACATGAGTCTTAATGTTAATTCACAACCAGAAAGTGAACATTGTTTTCTGAAAAATACAGTATAGGTAATTTTTGTGTCAGCCAAAGTCATTAAGCTGTGGCGGCCATCTTTATTTAGGCTGACTCCAAATTCTATCAGTTGTACAACTAATGATTTCTTCTGAAAGGTTTCCCTGAAATCCATTTGATAGTTCATAAGCCGTTTTGTTAAAAGGCAGACGTGAACACAAAGGCAAACTGCAAATAAACCAAGAAAAGAGCTTGCCTTGGTCCAGCAACTATGTGAAGTAAAGACAAGGTGAGCGTTGTGAGTAACACCGTTAAAGACACGTTTACTACACATACAGTATACGGTGTACTACTACCAAATATATTCACTGTACAGTATCTTATTTTACAAACAAGCAAACAACTGCAAAAGAGGACAAAAGGAAGTGTCCAGGCATCTGCCTGAGGATTATCTAACATCCAAAAAGTTTCCCGCACGCACACACACTTTAATCATCAGACAACAGACTGGCTGCTGCTTCCTCCTCTCCCACACTCACTCCGTCTCACACAGATCTGTGAGGCCCGTACTGCTGACACACACCAGCACAATGTGTGACCTCAGATTTATTCCATATCTCTCAGCAGACGGTGTGAAAACAACACCGGACTCCGTGTCCACCTCACAATATGGCCACGAGCCCTGAGAGACGGGAGCGTTACTTCTATTCAAAGCACACAAAGAGAGAGTAGGCGTGAGAAAAACATTCAGAAGTGAAAAAAAAAAAAAACATAATTAAAGGACTAGTTGTTCAGCAGAAGATCATAATCCATGTTTCCACAATGAAATCTGTCTTGTTCACATTATCCAATTAAGCTGGATTGAACCTGACAACAATCTGAGTTCTTATATTTAGCAAAAGAAGTGTTTATTTAAGCACATCGAGGCTGTTTGTTTGGTATTAATCAGAGAATAAAGTTTTAATTTTATCAGGCTGTGCTGTGGAGCATTACACGTACAAGGCATCAACATGCAGGAATGTCTCTGCATGGGTACATTAAGCTGCAGAGACTGCTGCAGTCTATCATAACAGTGGCAAAAAGGATATTTATGAGCAGCCCGTCTTTGTTGAACCTGTCACTACTGCATCCTTCATTTGGAGTATGAACGTTTATGAATTTCTATCCCTGGGTGTTTACTCCATAAACCCATCTCAGGTAATAATAGACTTTATTATACTAATATTTTAGTACAGTAATGTGTGTGTGTCTCCAGCAGTGACCTTGATGGTGCAGCCTCATCTACATGACAGCTTTGACACCATCATCTACACCTGCAGCTCAGTCCGCTCCGGCTGCTGGTTTATTCATCCACCTCACCGGGCTGACACCCTGACAGGCGCCTGCAGCAACACAAGGCTTCCTCCTTCATTTATATGCTTCCTCTACAACTCTCTCACCTCTGTACTGTTTATTTTCACTTTTTTTTCCTCTTCTCTGGTAGATGTGCACACTGCTTGCTCAGCTTCTTGCATTGTAGTTGATTTCCACTCAATTCTGTAACCAAACATCCAACATCCCCTCCTCATTACTATTCCTCATAGCTGAAAATATTCCTGCTGAGTTTTAGACTTTCAGTCTCGTAGCAGTCATGTACTCCGAGCACTGAGGGACAGTGTTAATACTTCCTGTTGTGCATCAGTATTTCAACGGTCAGAGGAGCAACATGAAAACTTTTAACCTGTTTTTCGAAACACTGAGATAGTAGAGTCTGAATTTAAATAAAAGCGGCTCTGACATCTTTGAATCACCGTTTCTGGAAGTTTTTATCCACATTATGCGCTGTTATAGTTAAATTATCTGATATAGTAGATTTTACCTGCATTCATGCATCTTCAGAAGTATTTGTGATTATCCTTTTACTGTAAACTGAAGCCATTTTCTTTTTGGATCCCACCTACACATTTGAAAACTAAACATTTGTTAACGTCACTTACAGATGTGAATTTTTTTAATACTTTGCCATTCGAATAAATTAAATAAGCTTTACAGTAGCCATTAAATTCAAACAGTGGATGGAATATAAAACAGAAACTAGTTGGTTTTGACTACTGTAGTTTGGAAAAGAAAACTTATTGAAAGTTAACACTTTTTCCAAAGCTGCACTGAATTTCTACTCTACCATTTTGG
>JBBPBX010005273.1:40421-56665 GCA_038048925.1 Garcialebias charrua | reverse complement strand
GTCTACAAGTAAATCTACTTTGCTGCAAAATTAAAGATTCATGGACAATAAAACAGGATGAAACAAGTTTTTGGTTTCTGTTCTTGTAAATGGCTGCCTGCCTGCTGTTGTGTCGCTTACTGCTGGCACATCTGCCATATAAGAAAGCAGCTCCTCTCTGCACTGCAGCAAACTGAGCGCATAACAACTTCAAATAAAATATAAACAGTAAACCCAAAACAGTCAACTGAGACAATGACAAACAGAGACAAAGCTGCAACATAATTCACTATTTAGTTAACACTTGGTTAACACAAACAGAACTCAATAAAGTCAGCATAAAAGGCTGCACATTACAGTCAAATATTATTGTTATGGCAACATGATGTGTGCAAGATCAGCATTACAAAAGACTGCTTAAACTTGAGCAAATATTTGATCAATATGATGTGACTCAGATAAATCAAAAACAAAGAGGAGGTGGGTTTATTGCAATTAATGTTATTGCAATATTAATAACAATATTATTGCATTTAGCATCCAAGCGCCTCATGAAAAGCACACATGGGTAAAATGCATCGGAGGAGTCAGAAGCAGCTCTTGATCATGTCAGTCCGGCCATTCATGTCAAACAAGAACAAAAATATTACAATACAAAATTTTATTGAAAATATCAAGGGAAGCTAAGATGAGGTACAGTTTAAACTGGCTTTTTACCAAAGAGTCGCAATTATGTTTTCACTAACGTAACTTTTCTTTTCAGTGTTTTTAAACAAGACGGATGCTTCCAAAATGAAGCTTTTTTTAATCACAACTGATGTATAAATAAGCTCTTACATGTTTTAGTTCACCATAGTAAGAAAATTTATCAGTTTTTAAGCAAGCATGCCACCTATGTTGCAAGTTTGAAATAACTGGAAATAAATTTTAAAAAGTCCTAAAAGGGTCTTTTCATATCTGCCAGAGCAATCAGCCTAAAAATGTGCAACAAATGTTATACGTAGCCATTGTAACAGTCGGTATGTATACTGCGGTTGTAGTACCTTCCCAATGCCACATGAGGGCACCTCCTTTAATTGATCTGTCATCATCATAGAAGTCAACAGTGAGTAGCTGGGAGCTGGACCGTGTACACGTTAGCTGCCCTGCTCAACCTCAGTAACGAGTGGTGAGGGATATACGGACTATATATTCATGTATGAATATTAGACTTAGCGCTGTGGAGACCTGGCATTGTATGGTTTTCTAAGTAATGTAATAAAGTACCAGTGAGAATCAACGTTCTTTCGCTCTTTTCCAAGCTACGCCGGAGCACGTGTTAATTATGCTAAGTTAGCTCTCCTCCTACGCACCATCATCACATTACACCAGGGGAGTCAAACGTACGGCCCGCCAGCGGGTTTAGTCCGCCCGGCGATAAATCTGAATTATAAAAAAAAAGAATAAACGTTATTTTCTTAAAAATCTGCAGTTCCTATGTTATCCGCTAGAGGCGCTGTGTTTTAGTCAGTTCCTATGTTGTCCTACTCAAACTCAGTGCCTCTAGGACCTAGAAGCGCTGTGTTTTAGTATGGGAGACGCAGATAGCAAGCGGAGACTCTGCTCATTTTCCCTGTCTCCGAGATGTGTGCGCAACAAGCGTTCATCCTGATGTGAAACAGTACAAAGACAAGATTTCAGGGTTGCTGAGAGAGTTTGAGAAACTATTTCAGGTCTTTAGCGAACTCGAGACAGAATTCGCAGTTTTTCTCTCACCATTCACAGTCAGAGCTTCTGATGTACCTGTTGCCATGTAACTTGAAATCATTGATTTGCAGTGTGATGTAGAATTGAAGGACAAATTTGCCTCTGTGGGTTTGGACACATTTTACAAATATCTCTTACCACGCTATCCTAAATTGACAGCATTGGCTGCAAAAATGTTGACCATGTTTGGGACTACCTACCTTTGTGAGCAAGTTTTCTCACTAATGAACATTAATAAAACAAAGCTATGCTCAAAGCTCAATTTATGTGTTCGGAATTGCTTCCTAGATGTGGAAAATGGATTTTAAATTCATTCATTTCTAAATTTTGATGGGTTTGATGCATTCTTAACATGCAGGGAAGTGTTTCTAAGTTCCACAAAACTGTTTGTTGACTAAATGTTTTAAAACGTTGTGATCAGTTTTTTATGTGTAATGCACTTAAATAAATGTTAAACTGAGTAAAAGTGTAAAAGGACAATTAATTTAATGTAAATATTTTCATAATTTATTTCTTCTTTGCACTGATACAAAGAAAAAAGTGGACTTACTGTTCGTTCTATGTAATTTTGGAATGAGTTTACTGGTCATGTATGAGATCAGATTAAGCTGTATGCGGCCCCCAGATCAAAATGAGTTTGACACGCCCTGCATTACACCATACAAGCCAAACAGAACGAGCCTTTAGTTCTGAGAGTGTTTTTGCAGACGATGTGATTATATATGATAGATCCAGTTAATGTACTCGTGTTTCAAGGTATGGCCATCCAACGTATCAAGTCAAGCCAAAATGGCCCTCTAGGGACAAAATAATTGTTGCCCACCCATGGGGGAAAAAAAAAAAAAAGACTTCATTGTCCTCAGTGTGGTTGTATTCAAAACAGATCTGTATCTGGGCAGCTTTTCTGTGACGGCTGGTAATAACAGGTGACCTTGGTAAGAAGAAAACACCAAAGTTCTCAGAGGTTTTCCACAAACAAGAGAATTGTTTTTACTGTAAACACCGATAAACAAACCAGTGGAAATCTAGAGTGGATTCATGCATCAGGCCAGATAGTGGGTCTGCCTGCACATTTTCTTTAATGTACTCAACGTCAACTAACTTGTGCTGCTCCAAGTGCACAAATTCAAATTTATTTTACATTTAGTTTAATTCTGAGTCTAGCAAACACATGTGTAAACACAGCTAAAGGTAGAGCAAAGTGCATGAACATGCGTCTCTCCATGCTTCAGCACCCGCACACAAGCGCAGTGTGTCCCCCCCACTTCCCCAGCTGTTCCTTTTGGGGGTCTGAATCAGACAGCTGTCCCTGTGTCCCGAACAGAGCGCCCACTGTTTTAAAAACAGAGCCGCTCAGCACATTGTTCAGAGGGCTCTCTCCTCTCTCAGCGGGGTTCTTTCAGGCAGCAAAACAAAAGACACCAGCAAACACCCAACACCGGCACAGGCAGCCACAAAGACAGCCGAAATGATGCACACACACACACCTAAAGATAAAAGTCTGGCTTTCTCCCTCTGCTTTAAGTGTTACAGATGTGTTGAACTAAATAAATAAAATACCAGCTGGAGTAAAATGACTTTCACTGTTCTGTTTTAAAATAATAAGTTAAAAGTCCACGGTTGGGGGAAAAGACTGGCTTCTGTTTAAAAAAAAAAAGTAATAAGCAGATGTGACAAAGAAATGACAACCTGAAAGCGGGATCGGACAGGACAACGTACCAAGACCAGATGTGTAGATGGCCTTGACTGACTTCTTCATCTTGTAGAGGACACTGCGATCCACATCCAGAGCCTGAACAGATAAAAGAAAGAGGAAGATACTGAGGCGACAACACAAATGTTCGAGGGGACATTTTAACAGTAATCTGGCAGTCCTTCTGTTTGACTGCTGTATACTCCAGTATATGTTGATACATGTACAATATTGATTAAATAATGAGTTTAATCCAGAAGTAAAGGGCCTTTATTAGTTCATCTGACAAAGTGCACAAGAAAGTGTCAAAGTCGACCCATCATAAATGTGTAAAGTTGGAGAAGTTGCATGAAGGACACTAGTTTAACCAATAGGTCCAGAGTTGCTACTGTAGAGCAGTGTCAGCCTAATAAGGAACATATTTCAGTGCCGATTGGGTTCAAGTGATTTATGAAAGGGCTTTTGTTTCAAGCGTTCCTGCAATGCGACTATGGTAAGTAACATCAAGAGTGCAGCTCTTTAGCATTTCTTCTCATACAAACAGTTGCTTGGGTCCATGTGTTAGATACAGTTTGTGTGTTTGTGCCATCTCCACTCTGACTCCACTTCATACATTATTCAAGACAAAGCTATAAATAGACCTGAGCTCCCTCATTAGTTATTGTGCTACGGGTTATTAACGCGATCAGTGTAACCATTGTCAGACAGCAGCAGTAGGAATCTCAGGTGCGATACATGCAGGACAGTGTTTGAGTGATGTAAACATCCAAACATGAAACAAACACGTTTAGACACAGATTCCTCTCAAAACAGAGACCAGACTACTGTACAACCACACTAGAAGGCCAGTGGAGACAACGAACCACTACTGTACAACCACACTAGAAGGCCAGTGGAGACAACGAACCACTGTAGCACTGAGATAAATGAAGGAGTCTTTTGGGATGCGAGGGGCTTTTAGGAAATTAGTTTAAGTGACTTTATTAAGTGTGTCTGCTCAAGCGAGCCAAATCCAGTGCCACTTTTCCCTGCTCTGCTCCCCATATTAATGAGACATATCAGGCCTCCTGGACTCTCTGAAAACAAAAAGCACACAGTGGCTTTCATTTACCAAAACCTAATGCTGTTTAAATAAAAACAAAAATTGTGTTTTTTTAAAAAGGGCAGAAATTAAGCTTTTTTTCACAGCAGTATGATATTTTTGAAAAAGAGTAGTTTTAAAAGCCTGAAAAACAAGATACTGTACACTCATTTAGCTAGCCATTAGCCTAGTGGAAAGTGTTTCCCCTTTTCTTCATACTTAGTTCTGTGACTTAAGTACAGTACTGTACTGTATATGACAAAATCTCATTTTTAAAATGGCCAGACTATCCATTTAAAGCAACTCCTAATGAATTTTCTTGGACCAGAGTTAGTATAGAGTCCAAAGGGTTCAGTTCTTGGACAAATATAGTAAACTTTGTACAGTACTGTATATGCTTCTATGAGGTAATATAAAGCACAAGTATTCTTCTCTATGAAGAAAATAGTCAACTATACTGTACTGTACTTGTGAATGAGGCTTGATGAATTTAATCAGATTACATTAAGATGATTATATAAAAATCTAAAGACAAACTCCTGTCCTTGGATGTTGTGTATTAGGGACCTGTCCAGGGTGTACCTCACTCTCAAACAATGATCACTGGGGGATAGGTACTAGCACCCCCACAACCCTGAATGAAGAACAAAAAATAAAACGATAAAGAAATGAATGAATGGATGGATGGATGGATGGATGGATGGATGGATGGATGTCCTTGGATTAGAACATCTTGTGAACAGAACAGTACTACAGGGCAAAAATTAATTTCTGCAGCAGAATCATGTATTTTTTTAATTTACAATATAGTTTAAAGTATAATTTGACATACAGGTAGTTTAGAACCTTGCCTCTAACCGATTTATACAAGCCTACACTTGGTGAATATATTTTAAAATACGGAAAATTCAAAGAGGACACAATTTTGAGGCTGTAATAATCTGCCAGCAGTACCTGAAAAAATAAAGATAAGTTAAAAATAAAATGTGCTGTCTTTTATCAAAAGGACTGTGCAAATTTAGAAAGGAGGGAAAAAAAAGTCCTTTGAGCAAAAGTGGGATTTACAAGGCTGCTGTTTTAGTTCCTTCAGCTCCTGTTTAATGACTCATCTACTCTAGGAGTATGGGGTACCAGGCCCTTTGATACGGGCTGTTAGGTCCCTGTACGACCGGTGTCAGAGCTTGGTCCGCATTGCCGGCAGTAAAGGCCGAGATACAGTGAAGCAGACTCCGTATACGCGCGTATATGCCCGTATACGCGCGTATACGGAGCCTCTGCTACAGCTCGGCTGATGTTCTCGCGTAGATTCTCGTGTTTTCGCTCCAAATTCTACGTCATTTCCTCCGTACCGTCACTTCCGATCGTCACTTCCGGTAGTTTTTCGCTCCACGGAGAGGACTCAACTGAGCTCGCTGATTGGTCACTTTGACACGCCTACTGAAATGATTGACAGATTTCAGTCAGCTCAAAGTGAAACCTATCGTGAGCAGCTCGCTCAGACTTCTGCGGTGTTCTGATACGGTCTTTCTACTATATATGTTATAAAAAGTTCTCTCAGAAATAAAAATAATAACAGGGAGTGCTTTTCCTGCAGCCCACAGCCCACCAGGGAATATATAAAACATCGCGCACCCAGGTAGGACCTGAATTCATTCATTTCATTCATCGAGTGAACGGAGGAAGAAGCGGTTACTTGACTTTAGGCAAAAAAACAAAAGAAAAGGCCCGATCAGCGATAAAAAAGAGGAATTTATTTCATTTGTGTAACATACAAAACAGTCCGGAGCCGGGGAAGTTTAGGTCAGACACCGCGCATCGCGTATGCGAATCGCGTATGCGTAGTAAAAAAATACCTTTGCGCGTACTTGCCCTGAGGGGCTACGCGGGGCTACGCTGCGTACGGGGCATACGTACGCTGCGTATTGGCGTATCGTGAGGACGCGCGAGTGTATCTCGCCCTTAAGTCAGGCTCGTTTCCGGTGAGAGTTGGACTCCGCCAAGGTTGCCCTTTGTCACCGATTCTGTTCATAACTTTTATGGACAGAATTTCTAGGCGCAGCCAAGGTGTTGAGAGGATCCGTTTTGGTGGCCTTAGAATCACTTCTCTGTTTTTTGCAGATGATGTGGTCCTATTGGCTTCATCAGGTCGTGATCTACAGCTTTCACTGGAGCGGTTTGCAGCCGAGTGTGATGCGGCCGGGATGAGGATCAGTTCCTCCAAATCCGAGGCCATGGTCTTGAGCCGGAAAAGGGTAGTGCCCTCTCCGGGTCGGGGAGGAGGTCCTGCCCCAAGTGGAGGAGTTTAAGTATCTCGGGGTCTTGTTCACAAATGAGGGAAAACTGGAGCGTGAGATCGATAGACGGATAGGTGCAGCATCCGCAGTGAAGCGGGTGCTGTACCGGTCTGTCGTGGTGAAGAGAGAGCTGAGTCAAAAGGCAAAGCTCTCAATTTACCGATCGATCTACGTTCCCACCCTCATCTATGGTCATGAGCTTTGGGTTGTGACCGAAAGAACGAGATCTCGGATACAAGCGGCTGAAATGAGTTTTCTCCGCAGGGTGTCTGGACTCTCCCTTAGAGATAGGGTGAGAAGCTCAGTCATCCGGGAGGGACTCGGAGTAGAGCCGCTGCTTCTCCACATCGAGAGGAGCCAGTTGAGGTGGCTCGGGCATCTGGTTAGGATGCCTCCTGGACGCCTCCCTGGTGAGGTGTTCCGGGCATGTCCCACCGGGAGGAGACCCAGAGGAAGACCCAGGACACGCTGGAGGGACTATGTTTCTCGGCTGGCCTGGGAACGCCTTGGGATTCCCCCAGAGGAGCTGCTCCAAGTGGCTGGGGAGAGGGAAGTCTGGGCCTCCCTACTTAGGCTGCTACCCCCGCGACCCGACCCCGGATAAGTGGAAGACAATGGATGGATGGATGGATGGAAAATTCAAAGAGTACACAATTTTGAGGGTATAATAATCTGCCAGCAGTACCTGAAAACAATGAAGATATGTTAAAAATAAAATGTGCTGTCTTTTATCAAAAGGACTGTGCAAATTTAGAAAGGAGGGAAAAAAAAGTCCTTTGAGCAAAAGTGGGATTTACAAGGCTGCTGTTTTAGTTCCTTCAGCTCCTGTTTAATGACTCATCTGTAACATAATATGCCATCATCTCATTTTCTCTGCCTGGTTAAGACAGTGTCTCCAGCTTATTAGACCCCACAGAGCCAGGTGTCTGTTTGCACTCTGTTCTAACAAAGATTTTAAACACAAGCACAGAGAAGACTGAGACAAGTACAGCTGCTCCTCAATGCAAATCAAAAATCTGTTCCTGTCAACACTGCCGATCCAATCCAATCACAAGGTGACTTAACACAGAGACTGTTTTCTTAACTAAGCTAAAAATTACTTTGAACTTTGTGAACATTAACTTTTTCATTCTGAAACGAGGGGTACAGTTTAAAACCTGCTGTACATATACTAATGGGAAAATACTTTTGTAGACAAAAAATAAATAGAAGATTTTCTCTGACATTTTCAATGGTAAGCTCAAAAGTTAAGAATTTCAAACTAAATCTCAAAACACTCCTGAAGCCTGGAAGACACAAGGTCAGAAAATGGCACACACCCTCAGTCAGGCTTATATCATCACGTGTATTCAAGGACAAATTAAAACAAGGGATTTATTAGGGGTGTAACAGTAGCATTTTTCCAGAAATCTTAGTATGAACCTTTTGGTTTGGTATGCATGTAAACAGAACAAATGCAGCACCGTTACAAAAGTGTACATGCAGAACTCTACCTTCACCTTGCAATCTTTAATAGGTAGTGCCAATGCCATACACAAGCAGGACTCAAGCAAACCAAAGCTTTAGACCAATTACTATCACTAAAGTGTGCTGTTTGGAAACCTTCCAGGTTCTTAGTATACATTACTAGAGATGGCAAATGAAACAGTGGATTTAACAAAAACTTTGTGTTAGCAACTTAACATTGTTCAGCAATGAGAGTATGCAGATGGCTTCATGTCAAACTTAATTACCGGTATTCATTTGAAACAGCTTTACCCACATGCAACATAACTTGCAAAGTAAAAACAAAGCAAGTACAGTACAAGCTACATATGTCCATAACTTATCTATAGCTTCCAATAGTGTATATTAAATTCAGTTCTTCAATTCAGAAACACTTTATTCATCCCAAAGGGAAAGTAAATGTTGTACGTCATCATCCTGGTTTCATTAAAGAGTTCTTATAAATATGATCTAGCAATGAGATGTAACAGTTTGAAAAATAATGTAGGGGGAGCACTGGAGTCATCTGTTAAACCATAGCATCAATATGTATTGAAGTGCTCAGTGATGATGTACAATAAATCTGATATACATCGGATGATGTGATGCTGATGGCTGTGGGCAGGAAGGATCTCTTGTAGCGGGATGTCTTACAACAGATCTGAAGAAGCCTTTGACTGAAGACACTGTTGTTGTATGACTGTCTGATGAATAAGATGCTGAGGGTTTTCTATAATGTTCTTCATTTTATGAAGAATCCTTCTTTGTACAGTCATCTACAAAGGTTCTAGAGTCCCCAGAAATGAACCAGCCTTCTTTATGAGCTTGTTGATCTTTTTTAAGTCACTTGCTCTGGTGCCGCTACCCCAGCATGATGATGGCAGAAGAGGTAGCGCTCTCTACAACAGACTTATAGAAGATATTCATTTATTCAACCTTTATTTAGACAGGTTAATCCCACCGAGCCTCGATGACTCATTTACAAGAGAGACCTGGTATATGCAGCATCTTGCTGCAAACATTGAAGGACTTCCTCAAGAAGTTTATTCTGCTCTGTCCCTTCTTGTAGATGGTTTCACTGTTGCATCTCCAGTCCAGTCTGTTGTCCAGGTGAACCCCAAGATATTTATACTTTTCCACCACCTCCACTTCTTCTCCCATGATGGAGTGTTGGACCTGTTCCGGCATCTCCTGAAATCTACAATAATCTCTTTTGTATTGTTCACATTCAATATGAGATTGTTTCCACACCATGTGACAAAGCGGTCCACCAGTTCCCTGTACTCAGCTTCTTGTCCATCTCTGATCCACCCAACCACTGCAGAGTCATCTGAATATTTCTACAGATGGCAGGAGTCTTTTGTACTGGAAATCTGAGGTGTACAGAATGAAAAGAAATGGTGAGAGTACAATTCCCTGTGGTGCTCCTGAGCTACTGACCACCTGGTTAGACACACAACCCTTCAGTCTCACAAACTGTCGTCTGTTTGTTCTGTGGTCTGTTCTGTGGTCTGCAGTGGAAGTGGTCTCCAGCTACAAATACTTGGGTGTACACATGAATGATAACCTCAGCTGGAGCAACAACACCACCAGCCTGATCAAGAAAGGTCATCAGAGACTCTACTTCCTCAGACGGCTGAGACGAGCTGGTCTGAGCAGCCCAGTTCTCACCTCGTTCTACAGGTGTGCAGTGGAGAGCATCCTGTGCTCCAGCATCAACGTGTGGCATGGAGGCTGCACAGTTGAAGAGAGGAAAGCTCTACAGAGAGTGGTGAAGGCTGCACAGAAGTCTGTTGGAGTCAGTCTCCCCACCATCACAGACATTTACACCTCCAGATGCAGGAAAAGAGCCACCTGCATCATGAAAGACCTCACTCACCCAGCACACTCACTCTTTGCCCCACTCCCCTCAGGACGGAGGTTGAGGAGCATCAAATGTAGAACCACTAGACTGAGGAACAGCTTCTACCCTGAGGCTGTTAGACTCATGAATAAATAAAAATAAAATAAAAATAAACACTGCAAAATATCACATTGTGCTGATGCTGATCTGTTTTCTTGTTGCTGTGTTCATCTGTGTTCATCTGTGACCATCTGCTCATACAAACTCATGTTCGTGCTGCTGTTTATTTCCACTATATTAGGCTTAGTGTATTACTAGTTGATGTTTTTCTTAGTTAATTCTAGATGTTATTACTGTTTTTCTCTTGCATTTGTTGTTGGATGTAACTGGGACCCCGTGTACATAATCTCGTTTTCATCACATGTACCACATGCGGTGCAAATGACAATAAAGACTCTCTCTCTCTCTCTCTCTCTCTCTCTCTCTCTCTCTCTCTCTTCTCTTTTTTTCTTTCTTTCTTTCTTTCTATCAAACATTTTTACAAATATCCAGGAAATGGATGCACCCACGTCCTTCTTCTTTGGCTTAGAGAGATCTAACGCTCAGAGGAAACAAATAATCTGCCTTAAACTCCCAAATGGACACTTGACCTCAGATCCAGCTGAACTGAGGAACTATGCTGTGGACTTTTACACGGACTTGTTCAAGTCGGTTAGCTGTGATGTGGACAGTACCGAGGAGCTTCTGCAGGGGCTTCCTTGCCTCACCCCAGATGATCAGGAAATCCTGAACGCACATCTAACCCTGGATGAACTGACTGCTGCAGTATCCCAGATGGCACCTGGAAAGGCTCCAGGCATCGATGGGTTACCACCAGAATTTTATAAACACTTTTGGGATGTTTTCGGACAAGACCTTCTGGACGTTTTTACACAATGCTTTACCGATGGTAAGCTCCCTGCGTCGTCTAGGCGAGCTGTTCTCTCCCTACTGCCAAAAAAGGGTGACCTGACGCTCTTAATGAACTGGAGACCAGTTGCCCTTCTATGTACGGACTATAAGATTCTGTCTAAGGTTTTATCAAACAGGCTGAAATTATTTATTGAATCCTTGATTGCCCCTGATCAGTCCTACTGTGTACCTGGGAGATCTATTCTAGATAACTTGTTTTTAATAAGAGATGTGTTTGAGGTATGTAAATTGTATGGCACCAACACTGGTATTATATCCATTGACCAAGAGAAAGCTTTTGATCGTGTAGATCACGGTTTTCTTTTTTCAACTTTACAAGTTTTTGGGGTGGGAGATAACTTTTTGACATGGATAAAGCTCCTGTATAGCGAGGCGTGCTGCACTGTAAAGGTGGGGGGAGGCTTGAGCTCTGCAATACCAGTTAAACGAGGGATTAGGCAGGGCTGTCCACTTTCAGGCCAGCTTTACAGTCTAGTCATTGAACCTCTATTGAATAAACTGAGGAGTAGACTAAAGGGTTTCTCTTTGACCAACTCAGCTTTAATTTCTCCTATTGTGGTGTCTGCATATGCTGATGATATAAACATCTTTGTCCAAGATCAGGAAGACGTACATGAGTTAAAAAAGTGTCTTACTATGAATGAAAAGGCTTCCTCAGCCAAGGTGAACTGGGGGAAAAGTAATGGATGCCTGGTAGGACAATGGGAAGTGGGAGGGATCCCCAACCTTCCTGGTAGTTTGAGCTGGGGGAAGGTGGGCATGCAAATACTTGGAATTTATTTGGGAACTGAAGATTACCAAAAACAGAACTGGGAAGGGGTGTTGGAGAAGGTAGGAGCCAAGTTGTCTAAATGGAAATGGTTGCTACCCCAGCTGTCCTATAGGGGAAGAGTTCTGATAGCGAACAATCTGGTTGCCTCGACTCTCTGGCACAGACTTGCCGTACTGGTTCCGCCTCCAAATCTTCTGGAGAATGTACAAAGGCTCCTAGTGAACTTTTTCTGGTCTGGTCATCACTGGCTAAGAGCACCAATTTTGTACCTGCCGGTGGTGGAGGGAGGACAAGGCCTTGTGGATATCATCTCCAGAACGGCAACCTTCAGACTCCAAACAGCACAGAGACTCCTGTATGGCTGTTGTCACCGCTGGACAGGCCTAGCCCGAATGCTACTGAGGAAGGCTGGACGACTTGGCCTGGATAAACAGCTTTTCTTACTGGAGTCTTCTAAAATGGACCTAACAGGACTTACGCCCTTCTATCGTTCTGTACTCAATGCCTGGCAGACGCTGAAGGTCATTCGCAACCCTGACCCCAGACCAGGAATGTGGCTTTTTGAGGAGCCTTTGTTCTACAACAAAGCCATTAGTGGATCCACACTTTCTTCAACAACTATAAGGAATAAGTTTGTTGAAGTTGGCATTACTAGACTTGGTCATCTGGTAAAGACCCCTGTAGACACGCTTGGAGACATGACAAACATCAAATCTTCCAGAGTACTGGGAAGGATAATGGAAGAAGTAAAACTATGTCTGCCTGTGCCACTGAGAGCTTTTATTGAAGACCACACTCATGCTGATGGATGGAATGCTGACACGGAGTATGTTTTTCCTTCTTTGGGAGTGAGTCCTGCTTTCGGGGAGCAGCAAGAAGAAAGGGGACAGCTGTTATCCATGGAAACACCAAAGTTGGGCGATTTTAAGTTGTGTGGAAAAAAGCAACTCTACCTCAGCTGTGTGAAGGTGCTGAACCTGCGCTCCTTGGCTGGAACTAGGGAGTCGAGGTGGACTCAGGTTTTTGCTTCAGACTGCACCCCTAAGGGTAGGTGGCGGGTCCTGTATAAGCCCCCTGTTGAAAAACGAGTGGCCGACCTTCAATGGCGGATAATACATGGACTCATAGCTACGAACAGACACAGAGCTCATTTCGACTCCAGCACTGGGGAGGGGTGTCCTTTTTGTGCACAGACAGAGACTTTGGAACATCTTGTCCTGTCATGTCAAAGGTTGGTGGGTCTCTTTGGACTGTTAGAAGAGTGGGTGGTAGCTCTTGGGGAAGAATTTTCATTACCTCTGTTCATTTTTGGTCCAAAGTACACTGTACGCAAGAAAAAAATCCTGACCTTAATGAATTTTCTGTTTGGGGTTGCAAAACTTGCTATTTGGTTGACCAGGAAGAACCAGATGTTAGGCCGGGGATGGACTGATGTAGTTGAGAGCTTTAAAGGGTTACTTGCAGCCCGTTTAAAAGTAGAGCATGCTTTCTACACCCTCACCAGCAACCTTGGCTCGTTTCGAGACTTCTGGGGTATTAAACAGGTTTTGTGTTCCTTGAGGGAGGATGGTTTTTTAATTCTTACCTTTTAATATTATGGACTGAGTAAAAAAACAAAAAAAACAAACAAACATAAAAATAACTAAATAACATATGTAAATAATTTTTTAATGAATTAATGCCCATCCTGTATGTCTCTGTAACTGAAGGTTTTTTATTTTTTATTGGACCTTTGTTCTGTTGTTTGTTTCCCAAATGATGTAAAATAAAAGTTTTGTCAAGTCAAGTCTTTCTTTCTTTCTTTCTTTCTTTCTTTCTTTCTTTCTTTCTTTCTTTCTTTCTTTCTTTCTTTCTTTCTTTCTTTCTTTCTTTCTTTCTTTCTTTCTTTCTTTCTTTCTTTCTTTCTTTAAATCCCTCCTTGGCCTTCTAACTTCTTATATCTCCTCCTACATGTCCCGTAAACAGTGCAGCTACAGAGAGCACTCTCAGACCTTCATTACCTGCAGCGTCCCCTCAGTGCAGAGTGAACTTGCAAAAAGGCCTTCTCCTATTCCACTCCATGTAATCTGGAACAGCTTGCAAAAAAAGCTGAAGTTGTCCACTTTGATTTATTTACGGGATTTTAAACATTTGATAAGGTCACTAGAAAAATCAAAGCAAACATGTTTTTGTTTTTAGTAATTTACCTTGTTTTATATGGCACCTTGATTTGATTGTGTTGTAACACTACTTTTTATTTTAATTGCGTTTCATTGTTGTATATTGTTGTCTGTACTTTATATGTTTGTCTAAAATAAGTCTCTCTTGAAAATGAGTCCTTGTGACTCAACGAGACTAACAAGGATTAAAGGTTCTTTATTGTCATTCACATTACATGGGGCGGCCGTGGCGTAGTGGTAATGGCAGTCGTCCCCCGATCGGAAGGTTGGCGGTTCGAATCCCGGTTCCCCACACTATGTGTTGTTGTGTCCTTGGGCAAGCCACTTTACCCCAAGTTGCTCCCGGTAGGACTGGAAAGTACCTTGCATGGTAGTCTGCCACTACCGGTGTATGAATATGTGTAGCATTCAATGTGTGTAGCACTTTGAGATTTTCACTAATGAAAAGTGTGTTATAAATTGAATTCATTATTATTATTATTATTACATGTGGTGGTGCATGAGGTGGAACAAAACTATGTACGCATAGTCCCAGTTACATCCAATAAAAATACAAATTGTAAAGAAAAACAGTAATAAGATTCAAGACATGAATTAAGAATATACTAAATGCACTAAACTAAGAATATACTAAGTACAAAGTACTAAAGGTACAAAACAATGTGCCAAACAACAGCAGCATGAACATGAGTCTGTGTAAGCAGATGAGGATAAATGAACACAGCAACATTAAATAAATCAGTAGCATGAGATCAGCATCATAGATAGTCAGCAGTACATGAAAAATCAAGTGGCATCACAGTGATTTTTTCACAGTAATTTTTTCACAGTGATTTTTTTCACAGTAATTTTTTCACAGTGATTTTTTTCACAGTAATTTTTTCACAGTGATTTTTTCACAGTAATTTTTTCACAGTGATTTTTTTCACAGTAATTTTTTCACAGTGATTTTTTCACAGTAATTTTTTCACAGTGATTTTTTTCACAGTAATTTTCATTGATAATCCTGACTAGGGATTCATGAGTCTAACAGCCTCAGGGTAGAAGCTGTTCCTCAGCCTAGTGGTTCTGAACTTAATAACGTATAAATAAAGGTTGAATGAAAGAAAAACTGTCACAATAATTTAAGACATTAAATGCAATATACCTAAATTCCATCTTTTTTTTAATTTTTACAACTAAAGTGAGAATTTTGCGATGAGCTGGAAGGTTGTCACTATAAGAGGACTGATGAGTTACAGCTGCGGTCCAGCTCTGCGCACCAGGCACCATTTTTGTAATTAAGAACACATAAGGCAGGAGAAAAGGGAGAGGAATAAGCTGCCAAGGCAGAAGCTGTTCTTTTGACAAAGTCAACTTTAATAACTGTAAAAGTCAATGGCAAAGAAGTCACAAAGTTTTGAGAGAAACCCCCTCATAACCTCTCCCCTGTGTGTTGAGATGCTTGCAGTGGGTTTCTGTGATTGTTCTTGCTTGGTGCTGTTACAGGTTTTTGGAGCAACTATGTTGGTAAATGAAGAAAGATTCCTTAATATTCAGTAATACATATACATACACCGGTATATTTAGTTAATTTAACAGTTTTTTAAAACATATTTTAGACAAAACAATTGTGTAATTTTCTTTTAAAGCAACACTTTGCAACCTTCAAACTTTTACACTGCTTCAAAGTTGTGGAAAAATCATTGTTAAATATATATTTTTTTTATGTGCTCGGTGGTATTTGATTTGGTCTGAAGCAGAGAGGACCTAGTTTCCAGAACAATGCTGTTTTAGAGTCAACGAAAAAGTCCACTATGCAGCGCAAAAAGCATTGCATGGACTGGATTAAAAAAATAAAATAAAATGGAAGCACACCAGTACAGTATTTATTATAGGGAAACTGAAAGTTAAACTGGGTTTACCCTGATGCTGCTCAATAATCCAGGTAGAAAAATCTAAAAAAGCTAAGTCTGGTCCTCTGGACATTCAAAAAACAAAACAAAGCAAAAAAACCTGGGTTTCTTTTTCAGAAACAGATCCTGTCTATCACTGAATGTTAGGAAACACCTTGTATCTGTGACTTTCCTTCTCTCCATTGATTACAGTGACATTCTCTACATGAATGCTCCTACAAGCACCTGCAGATGTTGGATGTTGTCTATCATGGTGCACTAAGATTCATAACTGGCTGTGATTATCGTACCCACCACTGCACCCTGTATTCACTGGTTAACTGAT
>JBBPBX010005273.1:25911-39882 GCA_038048925.1 Garcialebias charrua | reverse complement strand
TGACGTTTTCTTCAACCGGAGGTGAATTGTGTCTTTTTTGTGTGAAACTGCGCTGCTCAAAAACAGTTTTTGTTCTTAACACGGGCTTTCTGCACAAAGAGATGAAACTGGGAGAAAAGGAAACAAATGTCTGTTTTTTTTTTAAATATATATTTGTTATTGCACTTCAACATTAACTGCACCTCCAAAGAATCTGCACAGATGAAGGTTGTAACAATCTCACACTGCAAATCTTTTCCAGTTGCTGATGTCATGCAGAAAAAGATTTCTGCTCCTCAAGTTATTCAGGTGAAGCCATGCTAGAAGTAGCCCGGTAACGAACGAGTGGCCATTGTGTCCCGATTTGCAGCAGGGGTGACACTGAGCTGCCTCTGTGGAGCTCCAAGTCGAGAGGGACTTACAACGTCAGTCAAGTGCCCAGCAAGGCAAAGGCAAAATAATCTCTGCTTCCTTCTCTCTAGCACAGGACTGAGCTGGCGGTAGTACAAGGCAGGGATAAATGGAAGTACATCAGAGTGAAGGGGTGAGATTATGCTGCCTGGGATTTGGATTTGGGGGAAATGCTGAAGGTGGAAGAACAGGCGGAGGTTCTCACCTATAAGCACTGCAGGCTGGAGGACGGCAGTCAGCGGAAAGATGAGAGGGAAGCCTGGAACACAGAATGTTCTGTGTTTCAGTCCGTGCACAAAAATGAAGCAAACTGTGAACGTTAGTATGAAATACTGGAGCAGCAATCAATCTGAAAATGATGCAGCAGAGTCCAATCTACACAGCCTTCATGCATTTGTGAATTTAAAACTAGAACCGTGTGCAGCTTTGAGCGTTTCAAACCAGATAAACCGTTTTCTGGTTTTACTGTTTCTGTGAGCACATCTTGAACCTCCGTCAGATACTAGAAGAGCACGTAAACTTCACGAGGAATCTCACGTTCGAAAACCGCTTTTAGTGCAGCGGAAGTTGATGAAGCATACAAATAATGAAAACAAGAAACAAAAAAAAGAGACGCAGCACTGTGCCAAGCACCATCACCGGGTTCTCTGCTGCATTAGCAACCTTTCAACAAAGAAAGTGTATCATTAAACTTTCACAGTTGTTCAGCTTTCATCTTCAACGTGACATTTCTACTCAAGGTTTTTTTCTTCTTTTTTTTCGGCATTTGAATTAACAAAATACACAACAGAGCAAGATTTGTTTTATGTTTTTTTTTTAAGCAACTAACAGAAAAAAGTAGCTTTAGTAGAGGGGTTTGCAACCTTTAGGATCAAAAGAGCCATTTCCCACCCTTCGTTCACTAAATTAAATGTGTCCAGAGCCGTAAAAGCTGCTACAGTTGTCATTATGAACTGGTGGCCCATGGGCCTCTTTAAATTTGTTAGATGAGACTTTTCTGGCCATTAGGTGTGAAATTATAAAACAAAAACATCCAATGATTGTTAACATTATTTACATTTTTACATTTTGAGACAAAATAGACTGGATTCCATCCATCTGTCCATCCATCCATCATCCATCCATCCATCCATCCATCCATCCATCCATCCATCAGCCAGCATCTTTACTAGCTTCTTCCTTTTCGGATTGCAGGGGTTCACTTTTGCTAATTGTTTAAAAACTAAAACAATGAACTGTTCAGGCTTATGTGTTATTTATTCAAGAAACTTGACCATTGCAGATGTTTCTAAACATTACTTGTGCAATTTACATGGCATTGTTGATTTTTTAACTGTATTTACCCAACCGATGTCTGTCTGCTTGTTTTGTATATAATGTATATAGAAATCTGTCATATCCTGTTGGTTTTGAACTGTCAACATCTATTTACTGTGATTGTAGTTTTCTTTATTTTCTTTTTAGATAAATGCAAATTTTTATTGTCAATTACCATGTGACGTGTGCTGCTGACCACTTGACCAGGTCACCCTTGTAAAAGAGATCTCAATCTCAACGGGCTCTACCTGGTAAAATAAAGGTGATTGATTGATTGATTGATTGATTGATTTATTGTGGAGTAAGTGAGAATTTTATTTTGCAGAAATAAAGCATCAAGTTGAAGTGAGTATAATTTACTCTGTGTATTAGTACTAGGATCCACATATTTGCACAGGATTTGACTGGAAAACTGCTAAAACTAGTCTTTTTTGTTGTTGTTGTGCGTATAACATCCTATAAAATTCAGTTTTATGTTGGCTTTGGTCTAAGCTTGAAAGAGCTGATGCAAAGAAGCCAAAGAGCCACATGTGGCTCCAGAGCTGCAGATTGCAGACCCCTGCTTTAGTAGGAACTATATATGAGCAGGACTACATGCCAGGTTGACACATGTCTTGAATATACTGCATATTATTAATACCACTTACCACCAAAGCAGCCACAAGGGAGTACAGGTTGGTGTATTTCTTGTGCTAGTCCCAAGCCTGGGTAAATAATGGGGGTTTTGTCAGGAAGGGAATCCAGCTTCAAACACTTTTGCCAAAACAAACATGCAAAAAAGTCCAGAGGACCCCATACTGGATCAGCTGAGGCCCGGTTAACAACCAGTGGAGCTGTTGATGAACAGCTTTTGGGAAAAGTTGTGCTAATATTAGTCGAAGACCATGGGAAGGGAACATGCCAGGAAATAAGAGGGAGAAGAGGAAAGTCAAGAGTGTAGACTGATGTTAGAACTCTAAATGTAGAGAAAATGACAAGCAAAGGTAGAGAGCTTGCAACATGATGCAGAGAAGGAAGGTAAATTATAATATAATAATAATAATCATCATTTTATTTAAAAGCGCCTTTCAAGACACCCAAGGACACTTAACAAACCAATTCAGTGTAATACAGATCAAACATTATCAGCGACAAATTGAAATATAAAATACATAAGGATTATAACATGCAAAATAATAAAAATACATTTAGTAAAGTTAATGATAAGCTAGTCTAAAGAGATGTTTTCAGGGCTGTCTTGAACAGAGAAAGGGAGGTGGTGTTTCGAAGGTCTGGTGGTAGAGCGTTCCAGAGGTGAGGGGCAGAGCAGGTGAAGGCCCTGCTCCCCATGGTGGAGAGGCGGGCAGAGGGTACATGGAGATGTAGCGAAGAGGAGGATCTGAGAGAGCGTGATGGGATGGAGATTTGTAGGAGGTCAGATAGATAAGGAGGGGCAAGGTTGTGGATAGCTTTGAACGTGAGGAGTAGAATTTTGAAGATGATGCGTGATTTAACCGGGAGCCAGTGGAGCTGCTGCAGGACAGGAGTGATGTGGTTATAGTAGGAGGTTTGAGTGATGACACGGGCAGCTGAGTTCTGGACCATCTGTAACTTGTGGAGAGATTTGTTGGGGAGGCCGTAGAGAAGGGAGTTGCAGTAATCGATACGGGAAGTCACAAGACTGTGCACCAGGATGGCTGTGGAGCGGGGTGTGAGAGAAGGACGGAGACGGTTAATATTACGGAGGTGGAAATAGGCAGACCGAGTAATATTGTTGATGTGTGAAGTGAAGGAGAGAGTGGTGTCGAGGATGACACCGAGGCTCTTGACCTGAGGGGAGGGGGATAGCAGAGAGTTGTTAAGGGGGACGAGAAGATGTTCTGATTTTGAAATAGAGTTTTTGGTACCGACAAGAATGATTTCTGTTTTGTTGCTGTTTAGTTGAAGGAAATTGTTAGAAAACCAGTGATTAAGCTCAATGAGACAGTCGGTGAGGATGGAGGGAGGGTGGGTGGAGTTAGGTTTTGATGACAAGTAGAGCTGTGTGTCATCAGCATAGCAGTGGAAATGGACGCCGTATTTGCGGAAGATGTGACCTAGAGGAAGGAGGTAAATGATGAAGAGGAGGGGTCTGAGGACAGAGCCTTGGGGGACACCCGTGGAGACAGGGGAAGACTGGGAGCGGAAGGATTTAAGCTGAATGAATTGAGTGCGGTCAGAGAGATAGGAGTTGAACCAGTCTAACGGGGTACCTGAGATGCCAATGGAGGTTAGTCTGTTGAGGAGGATAGAATGACAGATGGTGTCGAAGGCAGAACTTAGATCAAGAAGAATGAGGATGGACAGAAGACCAGAGTCAGCAGCAAGAAGAAGGTCGTTAGTAATTTTTACTAGAGCTGTTTCGGTGCTATGGTGGGGGCGAAATCCAGATTGAAACTCTTCATAAATGTTGTTGTTGGACAGGTGAGAGTGAAGTTGACTAGCAACAGTTTTTTCAAGGATCTTGGAGATGAAGGGCAGATTGGAGATCGGACGAAGATTACTGAAGTTGGTAAAGTCAAGACCTGGTTTCTTGATGATGGGGGTGATGGCAGCAGATTTGAAGGCTGTGGGAACAATGCCAGAGGTTAGGGAGGAGTGGATGATATTAGTGATGATAGGGAGCAGAGACGGGAGACAGGATTTAACAAGAACTGTGGGAAATGGGTCAAGTTGACAGGATGAGGACTTGGACTTGCTGATAATGTCAGCAATGTCATCAGCAGAGGGGAGGGAGAAGACAGAGAAAGGGAGGGAGGGAGGGGGGAGTTCAACAAGGATGCTGGGGGCAGTATTTGGACCAAGGTGTTTATGAATTGAAATAATCTTTTCATTGAAATATGACATCAGGGAGTTGCAAAATTCTGTGGAAACCATGTGAGAGGGCAGGGAGTTAGGAGATGAGACAGAACGGTGGAGGAGAGAGAACAATGTTTTTGAATTACCAACATTGGAACTGATGATGTCAGAGAAGTAGCTGGATTTGGCTTGAGAAATACTGTTCTTGTAATGGATGAGGTGGTTTGCATAGAGTTCCTTGTGAATTGTGAGACCAAATTTTTTATAGAAACACTCTAGCCGCCGACCTTTGGTTTTCAGAGAGCGGAGTTCTGTAGTGAACCAGGGTGCAGAGTTGGAGCAGGAAACAGTCCGGGTTACGTGTGCAAGAGACCAAGTGGAAGGGCAGCAAGGCTTGCGGCACTGGGGAAGGATTTAAATTGTTTTATGATGGTGTAAATAGGAAAACAAATTGAAAAAGAGTGGTCCTGAAGAAGGAGTTTGCAACTTTGCAATAGTGGAGGTGAAAAGAGTGTCAGATAGCGTGATGTGTGTGAAGGCAGAAGACCGTCTAATGTTGAATGTTGTCAGTGACTATGCTCAACAGGTTGGAAGTGATGTAGAATAGTTACAGTCATCTCCTCTCCTGTCTTCACACTTTAAGATGAACCTTAGTTGTGGCCACGTTAGTCTTTTGGGTTTTGAACATGCAGTGATGTGATGTCTGTTGTTATGGTAACCACCATGCAGTGTTTAATACCATAAAAAGGGATTTTTTTGCACAACTCAAGTCTCCTCTCTGCAATGACACCAACCAACTTATTATAACTGTGTTCAGAATTTTTGCATACATCACACAGTGCGATGCACGACATAAGTGGCTGGTCTTCCAAAAGCAGAAATACTTGATAATGCACGAAGCTCGTCAATCCAACCCACATGACTTTACTTTGATTTTGGAGCATACCGTTTCTTTGTAGACCGCTTTTTGAATGAGCTCAGTTTAGAGAAACAGAGTTTATTTATGACTGGACTGAAGGGGTAAATCATAGTTTTAGCAAATTGTTGCCTTTTTTTTAACAACTTCAATGTAAAAAAAATCCTAGCAATTTAAGTCAAAGTCAACTTTATTGTCAAAACTGCAATACAGTATGTCCAGGACATACACAGGATTGAAATTGTATTTCTCTCAGTCCCTCGGTTTAAGTTGAACCTTTAGAATTCTTTGCACTGCAGTAAGTTTGTCATTATATGCAAAGTAGTTATTCAGGCAGGAAAAGTAAGATATTCCTGGTGATAAAGTGTCCACATTGAAGGTGCTAAAGCTAGCTGGTGATGCTAAAATAACCAAACAGTTTGACAAAAATTACCTTAAAGCTCCACTGACATGTTCTTTTAACTTTTAAAAAAATGGCACAACATATATAAATATTAAGATAGACCTCTGACCGTTTTTGCTAAAATAATGTTCAATGAATGAAATTTCCTCTCAAAATATTTTAAATTTAGCGCCGTTTTTTTAGACCGTAAATCCGGATTTTCCGGTCACGTGTCAGCAGAACCGATCTGACGTCACGTCCGATACTGAACTCTGCTCAAACCGTACATTGAATGGACAAAAATATAAACGCATCCGTCGAATTTAGCCAATTAAAACTACATTTTAGCGATTTGGCTTCAGTTTGGGGAAAAAAAAGTTATTTTGAGTGATGCACAACGAACGGAAAGGTTTATATTCTCCGTTTTGCTTTTTTTTTTCAAGGGAGGTTTCACATTGAGCACCAGATGGCAGCAGAGCTATCGTGATAACTCTTACAGAAGCAACACGGAGAATATAAACCTTTCCGTTCGTTGTGCATCACTCAAAATAACTTTTTTTTCCCCAAACTGAAGCCAAATCGCTAAAATGTAGTTTTAATTGGCTAAATTCGACGGATGCGTTTATATTTTTGTCCATTCAATGTACGGTTTGAGCAGAGTTCAGTATCGGACGTGACGTCAGATCGGTTCTGCTGACACGTGACCGGAAAATCCGGATTTACGGTCTAAAAAAACGGCGCTAAATTTAAAATATTTTGAGAGGAAATTTCATTCATTGAACATTATTTTAGCAAAAACGGTCAGAGGTCTATCTTAATATTTATATATGTTGTGCCATTTTTTTAAAAGTTAAAAGAACATGTCAGTGGAGCTTTAATGCTTTACTTCTTTGCCTCCTTATGCCATAGAATTTGCAAGATCACGTAGGCTTTAGCTCAGGCAAACGTAGTGGGTTTTGTTTGTGTTCTGTTGTTTTGATAATCCAATCTAATTTATTTATAGCTAGTCCAGTTACATTAAAATGGCAGAGAAAATCCAGCTTTTACAGTATGTACAAACACTAGAACAATTCATGTTTGAGCCGTTGATGGAAAGAATGAAAACACTCTTGTTTTGATCATGTGCAGTTTCTTCTAGCAGCAGCAGGTCATCTTTCTGATTTATCCAGCTTACTGTTACATTTTTCTTTTAGGAAATCCTGTGATCGGGAAGTTCAAATCCCTGGACCATTACAGCAAAATCTGGGTGGGAACGATGAAGCAACTACATCTGCCTCTATTTGCTCCACTGAGGGTCCCTTTAGCAAGGACTTTAACCATCTTAGCTGTTCTCCAGGTGCCTTAGGTGTCAGGCTCTGGTCTGCACATGTGGTCTGTAGGGGTTGAGTCGACCAACCGACTAGTCAACTAAGCGACTAGTCGACGGGTTGAGTCTAAGACATTGCACGAGGTTTTAAATTTCACATTGACTAGTCACAGTCAATGATTGTGTCGTGTGTCACGTGATCAGCTGTCCAGGTAGATGGAAGGTGAGGAGCAGGCCAAGTCTTTCCAAGTACAGGCAGTCCCTGGGTTACGACGGTCTCGGGTTACGACGTTCCACGGTTACGAACGCCCTCCCATTGAAAAGCATTGTTCGAGTTACGTGGTTTATGCGCCTTTACACCAGAAAATACTGAAACGAAACTTACAGGAGGGAGGGAGGGGGAGCTTGACGCGCTGGAAACTTACAGGAGAGACCGGAGCAGAGGAGGTCAGGAGGGGCTAATATGCTAACTCTGGACTGCTGGACCGCTCGTGGAAATACAGGAGACCTTATTTTTTGGAGCGGAGGTTTACGAGGCAGAGGCTACAGCTGAGCATTGAGCTAACATGCTAACAGATGTTGCTGTAAATGCTGTGGACCGCGTGAAGCTGCAGGAGCTCGGAGGTGCACAAGCTAACATGCTAACAGACGGAGGAAGAATTCACCAGCTCCCAGTAAGAAATTAACTCTTTTTCCTTCATTTTGGCTCCAAATGTACTGTATGTGTTTTTTGATAATTATGTAGGGTACTGTGTTAGGATAGGCGAAGTGCTTGGTAACTGTACAGTACCGTACATGTACGTGTATATGGGGCGTGGCCAGTGTGTATGTGTATTTTGACTTACGACAATTTTCGTGTTACGAACGGGCGTAGGAACGGAACTCCGTCGTAAGTCGGGGACCACCTGTATTTCACTAAAGACGACTCTTCCGGTTCAACCTCCCATGGTGGATTCCACCACCCCCCACTAAACAGTTTTATTTCTATTTTATTTAATCCACTAAATAAAATCAAAATGAAAACAAGGGGGTGCACCACCGCTGGTGGAGAATCCACCATGGCACAAGGTGGAGGATAGTTTTAATTTTAATTTTATTTTATCCACTAAATAAAAAAATAAAAACAGGGTAGTACTCCACCACCAGTGGAGAATCCACCATTGCTGCAGTGGTTTATTTTATTTTGTGGATTAAATAAAATAAAACTACAGTAACTTATGCAGTTTAATAATAGTTTGGGTTTTCCTCTTTATTATTTGCAGTATGATAAACGGTAGGAGCATAAATATGCACTCCCAATGTTTTGTTTTTTTGTGGTAAAGAATAAATGACTTTTTTGTGAATTCCTATGATGTCACAATAACTAGTTGACGTCACTCTCAATCCCTAGTGGGCTGCGACAGTTTGGTGGTCAGTGGTTGCATCAGGAAGGGCATCAGGTGTAAAAACATCTGCCAGATCTTCAAGTTCACTCGCTGTGGCGACCCCTAAAGAAGGGAACAGTCGAAAACACATCTAAACAACAACAACAACAAAAAAACTAGAAACATCAACATGACAACAATTCAAGCATTAAATGGCACATAATTTTTTAATTTGGCTGCTTAAATCCACATTCAGAGTGTCCCTGATGTGGGTTTGTTCATTCATTCAGAATGGTCTTGATTCTTGGCAGATGGTGAATTATCTGAGGAGAAAAAAGTGTTATGAATCATTCTTTGACCCATTAATTCTGTTCTGGTCTTTACACAAGACCGTCACAACTGTCCCCCGTCAAAGTCCAGAACGGACTGAAGAAATCTACACTGACGGAGACAAAAAGGCAAGAGAAGTGGCACAGAGGTGGCATCCTAATTAGTAAGGAAAAATGGTTATTTCATGGCCTCCGTTAAACATTTATACACTCGGAGTTCTGCTGTCAGCATGGGAACAGGGAAACTACATTATGTAGCAGTATCAAATGGAACCTCCTCCCCGCTGCCTTTTCCTTCTTTGGCATTCTAAGAAGCAATCAAATGAATACTGGAGCTTTTAGTGTAACTTCTAGGAAAATACGACTTTAAAGGATGGATCTGCCAAGTGCATCTGTTACCCGTAGTCATTTAAGAGCTTTTCCCCCTTGGTCATGAAAAACTCTCCATGAACCTAAAGTGGGGAGTATAAAAAGTAAATGAATGCAATTTGAATTGTAGATACTTTTGATAAAGCAAGGGGAAAAAATGAATTATTTATGTCATCATGACAACATGATAATTAAATGCATTAACACAAAATAGTTCTCTTTAATTATTCAACTCCAGTGTTTTTGTGAAGGAATGCCATCTAGTTTGTTAAAAAGGCGAGCCTGCATGCATATCTGAGTAGCACGATTTCCATAAAAAGACCTAAACTGCATCCGCAGTGTTGGACAGTCATAAAAATTACAGAAGCGAGAGATGCTGACTTGTATAAGGTTGCTAAAAACAAAATGTCTGCTGCAGATCTCGATTATGTTTGCCCCCAAACTTCAGACAATAGAAAACACTATTCATGAAGTGTAGTTATAGGACTAAAGCCTGCTTTTGTAACAATATAACTGTATCTTCCGTCTAATTGTGAATCAAACAAGTAAAGAACATGCACAAGAATCAGATCAGAGCTGGCAAATCGAGCAGCAGCAATGAGGCTGGAAAAGTCGAGTCATTCTTTGTCAATTCAGTTTATCTTGCTGCTTGTACAGTATTATAGCAGGCAGTAAGTGTGTTTTTAGATAGTTATGCATTCTGATGCATACTTAATGCTGTTCATTCCTCATGGAGGTATGAATTGTTTCAAAAACGTGAGCACAAAAGCCATAAACAAGTTTTTTTTAATGAGTTTATTCATTTGTACAGTCTGTTGATGGATGTACATCTTCATCACAACTAATTGCTACCAACAATGATGTGGGAGTTCTGCTCTGTCAGCTTCCTGCAGTCACAAGAGGGTACCAACTAACACATGTGGACCATCACCTTGATGAGCTGCAGGAGTACAACAGGCTGCAGAAGACCTCCGGTCAGCGCTGCGGCATTACCTGCCTAATGGTAGTCGTGTTTCTGGATCTTTTTGTATATTCTGATCAAATATAGCTTACCTTGTGTTTTTTGTGTTCCAGCATGTACCATATTTTTCAGACTATAGGTTGCACTGGAATATAGGTCGCTTTGTCTAATTATTGCCAAAAATTTGGAAAAAATCCATAAACAGGTCGCACCGGAATATAGGTTGCACCTACGTCACCGCCGACGTAACGTGTCATCCACCGCTGACGTGACCGGAAATGTGGATCGAGTGTTTAGCTCTGCTGCAAATGTCTGCCACAGGAGCGCACAGAAAGGCTTTTAAGAAGATTAACACGGTAAAAACAATTATTTGTTTGCTACAAATTATAGCTGACATTATAGCACAAGGGTTAGTGGTTTATTAGCTGAGTGGTTTATTAGCTATTTGCTAAAATATACGAAGTTAACTCGACACGGTTGTGTCTCTTAAAAAATGAATAAAAAACGAATTTTATCTCAAATGTCTTATACAGAGCATCAGTTTGTAAATAAAAACCCATATAATTACACTCTGGCAGCAGAAAAAATATCCACTGAGTGGTTTCTGAGCTATTTATAACGTAAAAAGAAATAAAACTAAGAAAGACCTAGCTAACCGCTAATAAAAGATCTTTTTTTTTATCTCAAACATCTCATAAAGCTAGTCACTTGTAAATGTCCAATGTCCATTTATGGGCAGCACCGTGGCACAACTGGTAGAGCTGCTGCCTCTCAGCGAGAAGGTTGCCGGTTCAAATCCCGGTCCGGGGCCTTTCTGGGTGGAGTTTGCATGTTCTCCCCGTGCATGCGTGGGTTTCCTCCGGGTACTCCGGTTTCCTCCCACAGACCAAAAAACATGCATGTTAGGCTGATTGGTGACTCTAAATTGACCCTAGGTGTGAGTGTGAGAGTGGATGGTTGTTTGGTGTGAGTGAGACAGGTCCCTCTTGTAAATGAGTCCCCGTGACTCAACGAGGCTAGCCTGTATAAATAAAGGTTGAATGAATGAATGAATGAACAGTGATTACATTCTGTAAGTTTCAGAAAACTCCGCCGAGTGGTTCTTGACTTATCTTGCAAACAATCAGCTAACAAACACAGAGCTAACAGTAGTTTCCTCCAGAGCAGGAGGCCGGGCAGCGACAGAGTCAGTCCGAGCAGAGGAGGCTTTTTTTCGGACACATGAGCTGGAAACGGTCGGTGGACTCTCTGGAAGTGTCCCCCTAGTGGACAAAAGTGGTACTGCACCATTTTCTGCCAAAATGAAAAACGGTCACATCTGAGCCAAAAATTGGTCTAAAAATATGGGGAAAAATCCATAAATAGGTCTCACCTGACTATAGGTCGCAGGCCATGAAGAAATGATAAAAAGCCGCGACCTATAGTCTGAAAAATACAGTACTTCTGCTGCCTACTTGTTCTTGGGTCCCCTCTGTAAGATCTCACGCTCTCTTGTGCCTCCTCATCTGCCTCTTTGCTTGCCAACCACTTTCCTGCATCCAACCTGGAACTCTAACCGGACGACTTCCCTCCTTGCACTGGACCCACTGGGTCACCCGTCTCCTCAACAAACCTTTTTGTAAGAAGCAAAATCATTATCACTCCTCCAAATACTATATTGACTTGCTCCTCAGGGTTCCAGCCCCTCCCTGTGCACGTTTGATGATACTGAGCACTTGTCAACAAACACTGTTAAACTTGATTGATTCTTGGAGTCTGTTCTCTTCGGTCCTTAGTCTCTGGGAATTATGTGAATTGTTACAAATGATGAAACACTGAAACTAAAAAAAATGAGAAAGGAAAAGACCTACGTCGACATCGTGGTCATTGGCCATGTCGACTCCAGGAAGTCTACCTCCACTGGCCACCTGGTCAACAAGTGCAGAGACGTCGACAAGAGAACCATCGAGAAATTCGAGAAGGAGGAGGGCAAAGGCTCCTTCAAGTACCTCTGTATGTGTGTTGGACAAACCGAAGGCTGAGCCTGAGTGTGGTATCACCATCAACATCACTCTGTGGAAGTTCGAGACCAGCAAAAGATCTTGAGCTAAACAAAGCTTGTTCCACAAGAAGCTTTGCTTAGCGCACAATGTCGAAACAAATTTCCTCTTGGGGACAACAAAGTATACATCTATCTACCTCTCCAAGTACTACATGTCCATCACTGATGCTCCTGGACACAAGGACTTCATCAAGAACATGATCACAGCAGCGCACTCACATAATGGGCCAAACAGTTTGATGGTGATATGGTTTCTGGCGTCCACCCTCTCCCCCGTCGACTCCTCCGATGCAGCCATGGACAAAGTGGTTCAAAGCATCAAAGTTCATGCTCAATAATCCAGGTAAAAAATAATAATCCAACAAAGTTAAATCAGGTCCTCTGGACGGTTTCTTTTTTTGTTGAAACGTTTCATCCTTCATCCAAAGGACTTCATCAGTACCACTTTGGCCATGGCTGACTTAGAGGAGTCTACGGGGGAGAGGGCGGACTCCAGAAACCAGCTCATCACCATCAAACCGGTTGGGTAGGGGGGAAACTTCACTTTAATTTAGTGGGCATGACTTATATTTGGGTCCGCTCAATAATCCAGAAATTATTTAAACTTCAGCCCAACTTGCTAAAACAAAACAATGTGATTCACACTGTGGTTAAGCACTTAGAAGAAAATCTCAGTGTAATCATAACAATAAAAATTCGAGGAGGCAGGCTGTGCTGTCTACAGTTTTCAACACTTCAAGAATAAGCAAACATAAGCCTTAATTCTAAACATAAAGAATAAGAAGAGCACATTGCATTATGATCGGCAGAGTCTGCTTTGAGCCTCATGCTGATTCATCTCAGCATCATTCACATTATGGAAATGTTCATGTACACAAAACAACTGGTTAGTGACTTTGTCTAATACTAATTTATCCTCGAATCTATAGGGTTTCTTTGTCGGAGAAGAGACGTGCAGATACTGAGAGATGACTCAACCGACATCAGAACACCCACATTAAAGATGCACTTGATCGGATCATGTAAGACAAATAGCTCTCCCTTAAGGATGGCAACAACCACTGAATCTCATTCCTTCAACGAAGACTTGGGTTTAAATTAATGGACAATAAAATCAATTACCAAGATCAGAACATTCAATCAATGGCTTAATTGCAGGTAATGTAATGCCTCAGCTGGAATTGATTCTATTTATTATGCAGCTGTGAATTAATCAAATGTAAGTAGTGTGAAGGAAGGAGCCACACAAGACGTGTTTGGGGTGAAAACAGTGAAATGTTCTGCACACAGCACAGACTATTAAACTTTTCTTTTCCCTTCCCAAGCCTTCAGGCTTGCAGACATTAAGAAGTTTACAATCCCAAAACTTTAAATCACATGCCTTACAGTCACAAAAAGTTCAAGTTCTTATTTACTAAATATACACACTTTGGTGAACGTCAAACTAAATGTCCATTTTTCATCCTCTAATGGTGATTAGAAAATTAGGACTATGAAGATTCTCAGTCGTCCAGGACATGATAAATCAAAAAGGCGTTCAATACAAGATCAACTGATAATAGTAATCCTAATAGTAAGTAGTCCTAATAAAATTAGGACTACTTTTTCAAAGATTTAAAACAAAGTCAAAACTGAACAAAGACTGAAGCAGCCCTCAGCTCCAGTATCGAATGTCCCATAATAACAACTTGTTTATGAAATGTCCCAAACCCGTACTGTAGAACTGAGTATGACAATGCTAAATATTAATGTTGCTTCTTTGTTTTCATAAGAACCATG
>JBBPBX010005273.1:13715-25838 GCA_038048925.1 Garcialebias charrua | reverse complement strand
GATGATGTCTTGCTTTTGCCCTATTGATACAAACCACAGCGTGTTGATTCTGACGCCTGTAGTAAGTGGGTAAGTGCTGCAGCCTTGTACAGCAGACCCTCGACCTACGTCACTCGCGACCTACGGCAACTCAGACTTACGATTTTATCATATTTAATAAAAATATGATTAAAAAAAAAATAATTATTATTATTTTATTTTTTTGTGTGTGTTTAAATGTTATTAATTTCATGTGTAGCACTTTGTTGCAGCTGTGGTTGTTTTAAATGGCTTTATAAATAAAGTATAATTATTAATATTTCGTTTATTTGAAACAATTGTATACAATTTGATCGTATTTACGCAACTTCCGGTCGTTTCCGGTCGCCATTTTACAACAGTACTGCGGTCAATGGAGCTCTAGACGCTCCTGTCAGCTGGCTTTAGAGGACCGTGTGTCCGTTCAGGGTTGCCTCATACGGATAAATTTGCTGGAAACACTCGGTCAACTCTGTGGACGTCTCAGGCCCGGAGGAGCAGCCGCCGATCGCCCCGCGATCGCTCCCACAACGCCGCCCGACATGCTAACGACAGCAGCTAACAGAGCAGCTAACACAGGCGAAGACACCGAGCCGACATGCCGCGGAGGGGCCATCTGCGGCCGGGAGCTCGCCGCAAATGTCCGCCTGGCAGCGTCGGGGGACACCGAGCTAACGCGGAGATACAAAGCCGACAGCCTTTTTGAATGAACTGACATGCTAACCATTGCTGCTAATGGCGGGGCCTAACCGTAGCTAACGCCGAGCTTGTTTTGGATGGAGGATTATCGCGGAGAAACGGCTTTCAGTAAGTTTTTTTTTTTCTGGCTCCAAATGTATGAAGTTAAGAAGCTAACAGTCATTCTTTTAAACAGTTTTGACCACGTGTGTGCGTGTGGAGCGTAAGGAAGCTGGGGGAGCTCGGACGGGTGCGAGCTGATGCTAAAAGACGAAGGCAGGCTTTGACCAGCTCAAAGTAAGACATTATATTTTTTATTTATTGTACAGTACTGTATTCATTTACTGTACAGTTCTGTGCATGTTCATGGCCTAGTATGTCTGCTTGTTCAGTCTCATGCCATTAAATATGTGTGCGGCGCTCCGTTAGCGGTATAGCCGCGACCTATGTCAGAAACGCGGACCTACGACAGGCAGGTGTTTTTGGTCCGCGAGGTACGACAACATCGACCTAAGTCACACACGTAGGTCCCAATCCCTGACGTAACTCGAGGGCTTCCTGTACTCCTGAGGTTGCTGGTTCCAGCCCAATTGTGTCAGGAAGTGCATCTGCTGTTAAACAGTCGCCAAAACCTTTCATGTGGCTTTACTGGGGCAGCCCCTGCTGAAGGAAACAGCTGAAGAAACCTACAGCTTGTAGGTTCCATCTTGGGCTACATGGCACTGTGGCCTGTGAAGGTTGAGGGTTCTGTTCTCACTTGAAGCCTTACTGTGAGGACTTTACAAAATTTGTCTCTGCTTGACAGAGTTTTATCCAGGAACGGTCCATGCTATCCAAAATGATGCACTTTTAGTTTACTGGCATTTCCGAATAGCCCTTAGGGGAATATCTCACTGGGCTGCAACTGTTGGCTACTTAAAAGCAAACAAATAAAAAAAATAAAAATAAAAAATTACCGTATTTCCGGCCTATAAGTCACAACTTTTGCCTAATTTGCATACCCAGCAAATTATGAGCCGAAGTGACTTATTTACAGATTTTGCCCCAGATTTATAAACCAATTTTTGGCTGAGTTATGACAGTTTTTATTCATTCTGACTGAAAATATTGAACACTACCAGAAACTACAAAATAAATAAAAAGAAATGGACTTGCTTATTTTGTCCCCAATTTAGTGTATTTCTAGTTAACATTTTTCTTAGTTCGTATCTTAAGATTTGTTTTTCTTTTACATTTTATTATTTTGCTGGATGTAACTGGGACCCTGTGTACACAATTTTGTTCCACCACATGTGCTGCGTATGATATTTAAAGAACATTGAATCCTTGAATAATGCAGCATCATTAAAAAAATGTGTTTTATAACTCTTGCAGGATTTCAGTTTAGATTGCAGAAGATTTCTCGAAACCTGGAGCCTCCATGTGTCAGTGTTGGTCTGCTACTATTTTAGCTTCATATTGTATTTCATGTTTAAGTTGCGGTTATTTTTTGTTAAGGATTTGGAACACACGACAGGTAAAAAAAAAAAAAGAAGATATTTTGTACCAGTTTGTGCTGCTGTTAGGACTTTATTGAAAAGCAGTTTATAAACACTAGCAGTAAAAGCTCAGCAGGAACCGTCGGTGTGAGTGAAAGCTGCCAAAAAGGAAAAATAGCAGTCTCATGATCAACCTTGTTTTCCAATGCCATTACACCACAGCACAAATTTATCAAAAAGTTGAAAGAAAGCCTATTAAATTGGACTTATAGTCCAGGATGTTAGGAAAAAACTAAATATATTTGGTCTCAAAGGAATGCCAGGGTTAATATCTGATGTTTTATTTAGGTTTTCAACTGTTTATGTCCCAACTGGTTAACTTGTCACTTTTTGTCCCCTAACATAGAGTGAAGCGGAGAATTGTAAATACTGTCCATCATTCAGTTTTTTTTTCTTGTGAGCATCACAACTAGTGTATCGTTCACGGACGATTCGTTCAAATGAACATCTTTTGAGTGAATGAACTGAACTGAATCCCTTTATTATCTGATTACTTCCTTTCTCAGGTCAGTTGAGCTCAGTGCGAGCGTGCCGGTCGCGAGTGGAACTTCCCTGTTCGGTGCCTCACTCGTGACGTGAATCTGAGCGACTCAGTGGCGTGCGCCGTGCAGGCATGGAGGGACTCTTGTTGACGCCTGAGCAAACGTGACTTGTGATTCGTTCGCTGCAAATAAACTACATGTATCACTCAGTGAATGAAACGGTCTCTGACTCTGTCCTGAGGGATTCTAACTACCGTATTTTTCGGAGTATAGGTCGCACCGAGTATAGGTCGCATTGTCCAATTATTGCCAAAGAATTGGAAAAATCCATATATAGGTCACACCTGAGTATAGGTCGCACCTACGTCAAAATGTGGACCGTGTTTAGCTCTGCTGCAAATGTCTGCCACAGGAGCGCACAGCAAGGCTTTTAAGAAGATTAACACTTAAAAACAATTATTTGTTTGATAAAAATTATAGCAAATATGTGTCTGAGCTGAACTTTTCTTTAATAAATGAATAATTTTAGCAGGATAAACACCTAAAAAATATTTGTTAGCTGACATTATTGTAAGAGTGTGTCTCAGTTTAATTTTTGTTAATAAATGATTACAAATCAGCTTATTTTATAAAAAGCCATATATAGGTTGCACCTGAGTATAGGTCGCAGGCCATGAAAAAAATGGTAAATAGGTGCGACCTATACTCCGAGAAATACGGTATTCCCTTTTCGGTGGGACACGCTCTCATGCCATTGGCAATGGTATGTTTCTCCAAGCTAACGGCTAATGTTGAGTAAAGCCACATGAAAATAAATGTGTATACACTCCCGTCCCCATTATCATAACAGGCTAAGGTACACAAAGTAATGAGAGGAGACAGAAGAAGAGCGAGTGAGAATCAGAGCAGGACAAGCTGCAATCTAAACTCCGCAATTTTTATTTCATCTTTAATAATAATAATAATAATAATAATGAATTCAATTTATAATGCACTTTTCATTAATAAAAATCTCAAAGTGCTACAAAGTGTAACAAAGCAAAGATCAAAATAAAACAAGTGATAAAATCAAATAAAATCAATAATAATATCGACTAAGATCAAAGATAAAATCATGTGGATGCAGATTAGGCTTGCTTAAAAAATAAATAAAATAAAACAAGTGATAAAATCAAGTAAAATCAATAATGATATCAGCTAAGATCAAAGATAAAATCATGTGGAGGCAGAATAGGCTTGCTTAAAAAGAAAATAATAATAATAATAATAAAGTCATAATAATAATAATAATAATAATAATAATAATAATAATAATAATAATAATAATAATAAAATATACTGTATATCTACCACAGTTTCTGACTATGGTGTCAGTTTACACCATAGGCTGTGGCTATGGTGGTTAGAGAAGTTGTCCTCCAGTGCAAGAGTTGGGGGTTCGATTCCACCAGCAGTCACATGCCGAAGTGTCCCTGGGCAAGACACTGAACCCCTCATTGCCTCAGATGCATCCCATCGGTGTATGAATGTGATAAAACACAGATTAGTCTCTTTAGAATGATTTGTATAGATCTAGAAGAGTGCTGTTCGAATGTGTAAATGAGGCACAGATTGTAGTGTAAAGCGTTTTAAGTGTCTTGATGACAGAAAGGTGCTAAGTACAGTCCATTTACCAATAACAGAGACTTTAACATAAATGCCAACCCAGAACAGGACATGAACAAGAACATCCCATTTCTACCCTCAGAAATATTGTAAATGTTGCACAAATCATTTGCACAAGACTATCCAACATCCTTTGCAGCTCACACAAAGGAACGGTCTCTCTGGGACTCTCACAGACAGAACTTTGTGAGTTTGGGGTAAAATAAAATAAAGTTAGAGACACACAGCTTTGCTTTAATCTGGGGCCAACAAATATATAATTATAAGAATTGAATTAACAAAAACACGAGTCGAAAGGCTGTGCGCTCTTTTTTTCTCCTACTGTGGGGGAAGTTATGACAAACTGATCACGTCAATGTGTGATCGCCCAGGAGCCAGATTAAACAACAACAAAACAGATTTATTACTGGGGGAATATTGATGATGTCAAACAGCAGTTTAAAAATAGTTAACCAATAGGATTGATAAAGAGAGTTGATTCATTATAATAAATGACACAAAGGAGACATTCAACATGCACCCTGCTCGCTTTCAGCCCAGATGAGTTCTGCTCCGCCTCCTTTGGTTCTGCTCAAAGCTCATGTCTGAGTGGGATGTGAACACTTCCCCTGTCTTTTATGAACCCTTTGAGGAAGAACTGGACTGTGCAGCCATTTACTGTAATTGTTAACGAGAACTGGTTCTTAATGGACCTAACTGGATGAGTTACATGTCGGTCATTCACTCAGTCAGAGGTGGAAGACACACAAAGCGCAATCTGTTGTGTGTCTCTGCTCTGCTGTGACAAACAGCCTCAGAAAGAGAAAGGAGGGGGTGGGGGTGGGGTCTGTCTTTCCCCATCGCTGCTGTGGGAGTTTCAGTGAGGTGCATACCAGAGCGAGCGGCAAGAATTGTTTATTTAAAATAAATGCAACCTGAACCAAGCCTTTAATCCCACTTGGCGATCACTGAGCGGGCCAGGCCACCGGGAAATGTCCCGGTGCTCCCGATGGCCAGTCTGCCCCCGGGTGCTGACTGGCCCTATAAAGGCTCCAGCATACTCGGGCATACTTCACTCCACAAAGGTCCGGATTAGACCGGATTAGACTCAACGCGGATGCCGTCAAGCCATGTCCGCGTAAAGATCAATTTTTACGACCGCGTACGCGTATTTGGTTTTGCACAATAAACTGCCCGGCAATGGACTGTTTTGTATGTGACACAAATGTATTAAATTCCCCTTCTTCATCCTTGGTCTGGTTTAATGGCCTTTTCTTTTGTGTTTTTCCAAGAGACAAGCAAACTCTTCCTCCTCGTCCGTTGACGCCATGACTGAAATGAAGGAATTTGTCACGAGATAATTAAAATCAGGTCTGGTGTGGCTGCAGGAGGGTCGGGAGATTTCCCCGTGGACTAGTCTGATGTATGGGTTACAGGGCCAGCGCTCCCTATTTTTTACTTTTTATTAACAACATATAAATACAGAACACCGCTGCTCCTGGGCTGCGACCTGTCAATCAGTCCAGTAGTCAAGTCAGCAAATGACAATCGGCGACTTCAATTTGTCCTGAAGGTAATCGATCGTTGCCTGCAGAGCTGGGCTGCAGCCCATCAGGGTGTACTCGAGTATGAAGTCTCAACCGTCTGCGCAGTGTCCGCGCGGCCTCACGGTTTACACAAGGTATTCCCCCAAGGATGTGGAANGCTCCTGGGCTGCGACCTGTCAATCAGTCCAGTAGGCAAGTCAGCAAATGACAATCGGCGACTTCAATTTGTCCTGAAGGTAATCGATCGTTGCCTGCAGAGCTGGGCTGCAACCCATCAGGGTGTACTCGAGTATGAAGTCTCAACCGTCTGCGCAGTGTCCGCGCGGCCTCACGGTTTACACAAGGTATTCCCCCAAGGATGTGGAAGCCTTCAATAATAATAATAATGAATTTAATTTTTAACGCACTTTTCATTAATAAAAATCTCAAGGTGCTACAAAGTGCAACAAAAGCAAAAATCAAACAAAACAAGTGATAAAATCAAGTCAAATCAATAATAATATCAACTAAGATCAAAGGTAAAATCATGTGGAGGCAGAATAGGCTTGATTAAAAATAAATAAATAAATAAATAAAACAAGTGATAAAATCAAGTAAAATCAATAATAATATCAACTAAGATCAAAGATGGAGGCAGAGTAGGCTTGCTTAAAAAGAAAAGTCTTTAAGCCGTTTTTAAAGTCAACCAGTGACTGTGGAGCTCTCAGGTAGTCAGGGAGGGAGTTCCATAGGCGGGGGGCAGCCACACAGAATGCCCGGTCTCCCATGGTCCTTAATTTGGTTCGTGGAATGTGAAGTAGATTACTGTTCTGTGATCGTAGAGACCGGGTGGATGAATATGGTGCAAGAATGTCCTTTAGATAGTCAGGTGAAGTTCCGTGTAAGCATTGATGTGTAATGAGAGCAGTTTTGTACTGAATTCTGTAGGTGACAGGAAGCCAATGAAGGTTATGGAGAATGGGCGTAATATGTTCAAATTTACGAACTCTCAACAAGATCCTTGCTGCACTGTTTTGAATATATTAAAGCTTATGAAGATTTTTGACAGAGATTCCAAGATTCCTTTACCGTAACATCAGTCTGTCTACTGTCTTTTGTTGTTCTCTTTTAGATCGTTTAGAACATTATTAAGAACATTGCAAGAGCATGGGGTTTATAACGCCTTAAAATATATGTCTTAATACTAAAATAAAAATAACATCCCTATTTTGCAGATTTTCACCTAGTGCGGGTGTCTGGAACGTAACCCCGTGATAAGTGAGGGACTCTGTATATATACATGCACAAGTATCCTGAGTGCCACAGAACAGTTGCAATACTTACAAGGAGAGAGATATTCCTCATACCGTCAAACACACAATGCCCTCAAAGCCAAAACAAAATGTCCTTATTACAGCAACATGAGCAACACCTCTCTAACAATCAATACAAAGATACTTAAAAAAAAAAAAACTTTAATTCCCACCACCCAAGGAGGAGTATTTCCTCCACCACCTACAGCCACCGGCTACACATTTCAACCAGATGGGAGACACCTCATCTTCTCCTGCACAGTTTAATCTGTTTCTTTGTTGAAGTAGTTGAAAAGTTGTGGGTAAACCAAATGGCAGCATCAGTGCACTGACACAAACGGGAATAAGCTCAAATGATCCTGAACCTTCTGTTTAGCATTGCTGTAGTTGAACAACTTCTTACATTTGAAGAAATCCTCAGAATAAACATTTGATCCGCAGGCCAAACTTTTAGGTTGACCTTTGAGAGACGTTTTGCCAAAGTGATCTATCTGAACACCTGTGACGCTAAACTCCCAGCAGAGAGGTAATGAATTTGGCACTAAAGACTGTCGGAGATAAAAGTGTTGGTAAATGTGGGCCACCATCAACACTTACCGTATTTTCCGGTGTATAGGTCGCACCTTTTTATGTTTTTTTTTCAAGGCCTGCGACCTATACACCGGTGCGACCTATATATGGCTTGTTATCACTTTCGGTGAAACAAATTTTTAAATCCAGCTCATTTCACAATTACGTTCATTTATTAAGGAAAAGTTCAGCTCAGACATATATTTGCTATAATTTTTATCAAACAAATAATTGTTTTTAAGTGTTAATCTTCTTAAAAGCCTTGCTGTGCGCTCCTGTGGCAGACATTTGCAGCAGAGCTAAACGTAGGTGCGACCTATCTAGGGATTTTTCCAATCTATTGGTGATAATTGGACAATGCGACCTATACACAGGTGCGACCTATACACCAGAAAATACTGTAATAGAAATTAGGGATGGGGCAGATCCGATCCAGTATCGGTATCAGTATCCGATACCAGCATAATTTAAGTATCGGATATCGGATCCAACCTGCCGATATTTCCGATCCAGCTTCAAAGAGCACTTGTGTTCCATCATAATCTGTGACTGCCGTCTTAATATTATGTGAGTTAAAACCAATGAAGACACTCACAACAGGAAACTCACAAACTTTAACAGTATAGTCTTTATAGTATAGAAAACATTCCAAAATACACATAACTTTAATGTCTCAGTACAAATATTTCATTATACAGATTCACATACCTGAACAGTATCGGATCGGAAAAGTATCGGTATCGGTCGATACCCAGTTCTTAAGTATCGGTATCGGATCGGAACTGAGAAATGTGGATCGGTGCATCCCTTTCTATTAGAAATACGCCACAAGTTGGGACATTTCTAAGAGGTGGCCTGATAGCATTTACAAACCGACAGTGCCTTTGCTCCAGAAGATGACGAAGAACACGTCTCTGATGTGTGCAGACGCTGAGGTCGCATCATCCCGGTGGGGCTGTAGGTACCAGATGGTGCCGTCTCATTGAGTGCGTGCACGACTGAGTAACACAGGAAACCGGAGGTGTAACACAACGGAATTAATCAGACTTTGGGAAAGGAAACTATTATTTTGCTCTCATGAGAAAGTAGAACAAAGTTGACTTGGACTAGCATTTACTTGATATACCTGATAGGTTTATGGTTTTATGTAGCCATGATGTGTTTTGAGGTGAAACCTAAAAAAATAAAAATAATAATTACTGACTTTATACTGGGTTTGATTTTCTGTGAATTTATGACAAGTTCTGCGTTTATTGCTTTTCTTTTGTAACAGTTGATTAAGGAAATTTCTCAAGAGGCGAAGCGTGTCTTTGAATAAAAATAGTATCATCTGCGGTTCCAACATATACAGGTAAGTCATCTTTTATTGACCCTGCAGGCGATCAATAACACTTCATAAACCTGATGCTGGTTGTTTCTCACGGGTGGTGGTTTTACATGGCATGTGTCTACAATATTCATTTTGTATCCGAGTACCACTCTGGCTCTATAGCCAGTGGCCAGAAAATCTAGAACAAGCATATATTTTTTATTATTCTCATAAAATATACAGAATGGGAATATTGGAGGTATTTCTTTTTATGCATTTTATTTAACTTGTAACGTTATGGTTTTATGGAAACGTTGATTGTGCGAGGAGAGTTTGTCTTTGTTGTTACAGAACTTTGCAAATGTAAAATTAAAATTCTTCAGATTTTGTAAGAATTAATGATCACGTTGTGTTAAATATACTACAAGTTAAGTTGTGTTGCCCTGATGAGCAATTTATACAGGAAACAAACTGAGTTTGAGAAACAGTGATAATTTGTGAGGGCAAATCTTTTTCATCCATGCCCTGTTAAATAATGTGGGTTTCACCGATGTGATGTTTTTGTTAAACTTCATCCATCCATCCATCCATCCATCCATCCACCCATCATTTTTACTCGCTTCTTCATTTTAGAATTGTGGGGGTCACTGGTGCCCATGTCCAGCTATCACTGTGCGAGATGTGAGGAACACCCTGGACAGGTCTTCGTCCATCACAGGGTCACATTTTGATGAAAAAGGAGTTTGTCAAAATACAGACTTGGTTTAAACTAAATAAATTATCATAAAATTTTGAAAAAACTTATTATATGATATTTGGTAATAAAAAGAAAACTGCAGATGTTTCATTTAAAATTGAGGGTGTTGAGATCTGTAGAGTGAGTGAGGTCAAGGTCTTGGGTGTTGTCACTGATGACAAAATAACTTGGAAAAAACATATAGATTCTGTAAAAATGAAAATATCTAAATCCATTGCTGTACTGTATAAAGTCAAGGACCTATTTAATGACAAAGCGTTGTATTTTTTGTATAACACAATCATTGAGGAGCCAAGATGGTGTAGTGGCAGGGCTTCCGACTTGGGACCCGAAGGACGCGGGTTCGCGCCCCGGCCACTACACACCTTGGGGTGTCCATGAGTGCACACCTAATTCTCCAGCTCCCCGGGCGCTTTCTGGCTGCTCACTACACCACCTGGTGGTGGTTGGGTTAAATGCAGAGACGAATTTCATCTGTGTATGGGAAACATACACAGATGACAGACAAAGACATTATCATTATCATTGTTCCACATTTAATTTATTGTATTGATGTTTGGGGAAAAGCATGTAAAGCTATTACAAAACCTATTTTTATTTTACAGAAAAGAGCTGTAAGGATTATTGCAAGAAATCATTACTGTCATCCATCTAGTATATAATTTTTTCAGTTGAAATTACTGAAGTTCCATGATTTAGTAGATTGTCATATTTTAATGGTGATGTATAAAGCTCATAACAATGCACTACCCTTAAATATTCAGACACATTTTGTTAAAAGATCAAGCTGTTACAATCTAAAGGGAACTGATGTATTTGTAAAGACACAATACAGAACTAGTTTGAAGGGACGGTCTACCTCAGTCCAGGGAGTTGGATTGTGGAATGACTTGGAGTGTGATGTGAAAAAAGCAATGTTAATGTTTGTGTTTAAGAAAATGATCAAAAGTGAATTGTTGAAGAAATATGTATGAAGTGGTTTTATGTGTAATGCGTTGAAATTGGTAAATTGAGATGAGTTATTCATTTTTTGTTACTTATAGATAATTATTGTTTGAATTGATTGTTTTGAAAAGGGGCAGATATAATAAGATTTTTCTTCTTTCTGCCGCCTTTCATTTCATATTTTATTTTCTATTTTAATGAGATACATGTGTTTGTAATGTATTTATTTTTATAAAATGAATACATAAATAAATAAATACAAAAATACATAGAGACAAACGAGACAAACAACCATTCACTCTCTCACTCACACTTATATTTCAGAGTTACCAAACAGTCCAACATGCATGTTCTTGGTCTGTGGGAGGAAACCGGAGTACCCGGAGAAAACCCACGCATGCATGGAGAGAACATGCAAACTCCACCCAGAAAAGGGCTGGGATTTGAACTGACAACCTTCTCACTGAGAGACAACAGCCCTGTCAACGGAGCCTCCGTGCCGCCCCTATTAAATTTCAGACATTTAATTACAGGTACCCTTTTATAGCGCTCCTAAAATGGTAGATGTTGAACTGATGCATTTTAAGTGCATATAAGTGCCCCTACTGATAAATAAGCCTATGTTTTCCAACTTTAACTGAAAACAGTATGATTGTTGAGAGATAAAATAGCAGTCACAGATTGTAGGAAGGAGTGAATAAACCACATCACAACTTCGCTCTGCTACTTTATAAAACAAAGCATTACTGCTGGCCCAGAGCCGCAGAAGGGCATGGAGAGGTGCTTGTGGTTGGGGTGTTAGTTTAAAGCATTGATGGAAAATGCAGCAAAGACAAAAATCAATATTTGCAGGGTGGATGATAATTTCTTCAGCTTCCCAGCTGGTTGTCTTGAGTAGCACGGCTCCTTTTCTTCCCTACCATTTTCCACTTGGTTCTATACCTCCTACGAGAATCCCTCATTCACTGTGCTTTTCATCTTACAGATTGAAAACAGAGGGACTGTCATGAGGTGAATCATTTGATTGGAAATTCATCATGCACCCAGTCCAACCACACATGCTTGTGCACCTATCTCGTGCTCTGAGCTGTGACCTTTTCGAATGGTTTTCATTAGTGCATGTGGGTTTCAGTACATGCGTACCTGTCGGTGTTTTTATTTCAAAGCATTGGCGCTGATAAATGATGGCCAAATTCCCCTCGCCTTTCCAGGATCCTTTTCTGCCGCAGGCTACTTTCTGTGCCGTACTGACAAAGAGACCTCACACTCTGTGTCAGTTGTGTCCTTTACTACCGCCTACCTGCATAAAGATTAGGGATTCACTGGTCATTACTTGCACATCT
>JBBPBX010005273.1:0-11162 GCA_038048925.1 Garcialebias charrua | reverse complement strand
TACAGCTGTGGTGGGATGCATCACAGATAATGATGAATCCAGCTACAGACAGGAGGTGGAACATCTGGAGAGCTGGTGCAAAGAGAACAACCTTCACATGAATGTGAAGAAGACGAAGGAGATGATTGTGGACTTCAGAAGGAACAAACACACCCACACCCCACTGTATATAGGTGGATCTGCGGTGGAGGTGGTCTCCAGTTACAAGTACCTGGGTGTACACTTGAATGATAACCTCAGCTGGAGCAATAACACCACCAGCCTGATCAAGAAAGGTCATCAGAGACTCTACTTCCTCAGACGGCTGAGACGAGCTGGTCTGAGCAGCCCAGTCCTCACCTCGTTCTACAGGTGTGCAGTGGAGAGCGTCCTGTGCTCCAGCATCAACGTGTGGCATGGAGGCTGCACAGTTGCAGAGAGGAAAGCTCTACAAAGAGTGGTGAAGGCTGCACAGAAGTCTGTGGGAGTCAGTCTCCCCACCATCACAGACATTTACACCTCCAGATGCAGAAAAAGAGCCACCTGCATCATGAAAGACCTCACTCACCCAGCACACTCACTCTTTGCACCACTCCCCTCGGGACGGAGGTTGAGGAGCATCAAATGTAGAACCACTAGACTGAGGAACAGCTTCTACCCTGAGGCTGTCAGACTCATGAATAAATAAATAATAAGAATAAACACTGCAAAATGTCACATCATGCTGATACTGATCTGTTTCTTGTTGCTGCGTTCATCTGTGACTATCTGCGTTCATCTGTGACCATCTGCTCATAATGACTCATGTTCGTGCTGCTGTTTATAATGATGTTTTTCTACTACATTAGGGCTTAGTGTATTACTAGCTGATGTCTCTCTTAGTTAATCCTAGATGTTATTATTGTTTTTCTCTTGCATTTGTTGTTGGATGTAACTGGGACCCTGTGTACATAATCTCGTTTTCAACATATGTACTACATGCGGTGCAAATGACAATAAATTCTCTCTGACTCTGACTCTGACTCCGACTCTGATAAATTAAAAATGTTTCTTGCTAAACTGCACATAATAGTAATAAAATAATGAAAAACTTTTGAACTACATTGAAAATGTTATTTTGTTAAAAAACAATAAATTCAAACTTTAAATGTAACATTTCATAAGCGCTGAATTATTAGGCCAAGGCCCTGAGGGTTCCCAACACATAGGCCTAACATTTCTCATGGTCATTTCTTGTCTGACTGCACATTCATCAATAAAAATAAAAAAACCGTTTTAAAAAACAAATTCAAATATCAATTTTCACCCAAAATGTAAATTCCTGTGTTGTGTTTGCTTCCAGTGAGGCATTGGTGTGGGCAGGTTCGGTCCACAACCACCCTGTTTGGCCAGACCTCGTGCAGTAATCATGAAACAGCACCTGACTCAGAGAACTCATGCTGTCACTCTTGCCATTTTCTCACGGGCCGACCTGACCCATCTCCCTGCCTCCCTCCAGCTGGTTCCTCCACCACACACAACAGATGGCCCAGAAGCATTTACCCTTTTAGACTGAACGTGACAGACTCTGTGCCAAGCACTTACATGTTTACCACCAGCATGGAGGTGTTGGAGTGGTTACTGTCATTTTACTGCGACTAAATGAAGAAGTCCTTTTTGTGGGAACATTTTCAGTCTTCATTCTGTGTGAGCGAGCGTGTTGTATTCTTACAAATACTGTACCGTATTTTTCTTACTATAGGTCGCACCCGAATACAGGTCGCATTGTCCAATTATTGCCAAAGAATTGGAAAAATCCATATACTGTAGGTCGCACCTGAATATAGGTCGCACCTACGTCAAAATGTGGACCGTGTTTAGCTCTGCTGCAAATGTCTGCCACAGGAGCGCACAGCAAGGCTTTTAAGAAGATTAACACTTAAAAACAATTAATTGTTTGATAAAAAATTATAGCAAATATGTGTCTGAGCTGAACTTTTCTTTAATAAATGAATAATTTTAGCAGGATAAACACCTAAAAATATATATTTGTTAGCTGACATTATTGTAAGAGTGTGTCTCAGTTTAATTTTTGTTAATAAATGATTACAAATCAGCTTATTTTATAAAAAGCCATATGTAGGTCGCACCTGACTATAGGTCGCAGGCCATGAAAAAATGATAAAAAGCCGCAACCTATAGTCCGGAAAATACGGTACTTGTATATCAGACAGAGGAGAGAGTGTTGCCTTCAGAAGAACAAATTATCTGGTTTCTCATGTTTTCCATACAATAAACTGCTTTCTGTTTGTGGATGCTTAACTTCTGCCAAAACTAGCTTGTGACAAACCATGCAATCCTGGGATCAGAACCAGCACCTCCAAATCTGAGGCCATGGTCCAGTCAGACAAGGGTGGATTGTTCTCTTCATCAGGTTGAGGGTGAGGTTCTGCCTCAAGTGGAGGAGTTCAAGTATCTCAGGGTTTTGTTCATGAGTGAGGGAAGAATGGAGCGTGAGATCGACAGACGTTTTGGTGCAGTTTCTGCAGTATTGTGGGCTTTGTGCCGGTCCATTGTGGTGAATAAGGAGCTGAGCTGTACGGCAATGGGCTCTGTTTACCAGTCAGTCTATGTTCCTCCCCTCACCTCTGGTCATGAACTCTGGGTAGTGACCGAAAGAATGAGATTGTGGGTACAAGTGGTTGAAATTAGTTTCTTCTACAGAGTAGGTGGACTCTCCCTTGGAGACAGCGTGAGAAGTTCAGTTATCAGGAGAGACTCGGAGTAGAACCACTGCTCCTCCACATCAAGAGGAGCCAGTTGAGGTAGTCCGGGCACAGGGAGGTGCTTCAGGCATGTCTGACTGAGAGGAGACCCCGGGGAAGACCCAGGACACGCTGGAGAGACTACGTCTCGGTTGGCCTGGGAACTCCTTGGGGTCCTCCCAGAAGAGCTGGAAGAGGCTGTGGAGAGAGATGTCTGGACGTCCCTGCTCAAGCCGCTGCCGCCGAGATCTGACTTCAGAACATATGGAAGATGGATGGATTCCATGGAGTTTAGATAAAGGACAAGGGAAAGTTGAAATCAAGTAGACATTTGCTATTAAACTTTCGTCAGTCAACAGTGCTTCAGTTTCCACAATAAACCAAACAACAAAAAATCCTGTTGGTTCAGCTACAACTGAATAATCACGAGTTGTTCCAGGAATTTTTCAACCACAACAATTCTGATTTTTATCTGTTTGGAGCTCTATCAGGACAAAAAACACAAAAATATTCAATAGTCATGGAGAGCTTAGTACTGCAGTCATTTGACATTTTGCATTTTAGTTTTACCTTTTACAATAAATAAATAAAGTAAATAGATACATTCTTGTAGAACATAGGCAGATACACAAAAAAACTAAACCTTAAATGGATCTCCTGCTCTTTATTAGCAGCAAATAAACATTTTGTTATTTTTGTGCGGAGCGTCATGGTGGTGCAGTGTTTACAGATGTGACTCACCCTCTGAACATTCCTGGATCTGATCCCAGCTTGCAAGTCTGAGCTGAAGAAGCCTCACTGCATTTTAGCTTCTTTTTTCCCCCCAGAACATTTTCATCTTTTAACTACATTTGAAAAAAACTGTCAAAAAAACTTACGTTTGAAAAATGTGAGGATGTGGAGCAATTTTTTTTGATTAAACAGTTTCCAGGGACTGTCCTCAAGTAGAAAATTGTTTTTACTGCTAAACTTTCACATATTGCTCCTGTTTGTTGGTATTTCTTATTATTCCTCATTTTTTATACTGTGCATATTATGTTTGCAGTGTTACTTAATTATCTGGGATTATTTTCTAGGCTGGATCAGTGACGAAAGGCCAAATTGTTGGGTGACTTTCTCCATTTTAGAAGAAACAAAAGTGTTCAAGGTTACGAAGACCTGACTCCTTTTCTGTTTGAGATAACGACGCAGACGCAATCCCTTCCACCCATCGCTCAAAGATCATAAAACAAAGAGGGCTCTGTGAATTTTTACCTGTAAGGACTTTGTATTCACTTCTTGGAAAAAAAGTTTCCATGTTTATCTCTTTCTCTTTTGAATGTCTTTCGAATAAAAAAAAAGTGTCAGATAAAATCAAAGAATGTGAAGACTTTTAAAGGAGAAGAGTTTAATAAACCAAACTTGCTGTTCCTTGACACACACAAAAAAATGCATATAAATTTGTAACAAAGACACACTCAGCAGCACAGAATGAATATTCTGGCCACCAGATTGTTTCTGTGATGCATAATATTTCATGACGATGTATTCTGAAACAGAAGCTTACATGAGGACATTTACGAAAGCTGCAGCTAAAGATTATTATTGATTTATTAAGAAAGGTGGATGTTTTGCTTCCATTATGGCTTGCTGATTTATGTTGTGATCTACTAAACTATTGATGTAAAATAATCGGATGTCACAATAATGCTTTTTTTAAGTGATAGATATTAAGAAAGCAAAACTTTGCAGCTTCAGAGTATGAAATTAGCCAAATTTCCTGTTAATGTTTTTATTTTATTTTTGTCATTAAAGAACACAGCTTTACCAGGTTATTTAAAAGACACCAATTTGGGTAAAATATCAGGGTAAAATGAATAATCCTTAAAAATTGTGTCTAGTTCTTGAGAGTTTGATGACTCTAGCTTGTCATTGATAAAAGAAGAAAGTTTTGGTCGCCAACTCTAAAAGTTGAGCTTAGTTTCAGAAAACCCTGATGCATGCTCAATAATCCAGGTAGAAAAATCTAAAAAAGCTAAGTCTGAGAGATGGTTGTTACAAAAAGCAAACTCAGTGAAGAAAGATGTGTGTAACACTGCTATGTGTGTGTGTGCATGCGTGCTTTGAATGTCCAGAGGACCAGACTTAGTTTTTTTAGATTAGTTTCAGAAAGTTTATTAAATCTGTATCCTTTTAGAGAAAATCTTAAAGGTTCAGTCTGCAGTTTCTGTAGAACATCAGCACTTAGAAAAAATTTCAACAAGCAAAGCATTCTGATCCCTCCCCCTCAGAGCCATATATGGCTCTGCCCCCTTGTGGTCTGTTAAAATTCAAATTCAAGCTCTGTTTTTATTGGCTGATTCAAATTCAAGCTCGGTTTTTATTGGCTGGTTACAAACTTTGTTTTTATTGGCTGGAAAATGGCGGGTCACTTTTTCTTTTTAGAAATGCTTATTTACCACCTGGAGAAGCAAGGGGACAATATTTTTTTTAGTTTTTTTCAGAGATTACCTCTCTAACATCAATCTAGTGACAGAGTGAAGAAATATGTTAAAAATACATTGTTAGAAAAGTTACATATAGCAGCTTTAATGCATTAAATGCAGAGTCTGACTGTCTGACTTGTATAAAGAGGTACCTGTCCTGAAAGTCTGCACTTTAAATGCTGCCGATCAGTCTATGTAGGGCACTGAAAAACAAATTTGTGATCAGCCCTGGGGGAGTTTATAGACACAACCGAAACACAAGACAAGCCCAGCATTTACATAAGTAAATATTTTACAAAGTGATCACGTACTGTAGTACTTTGATTTGGATAGAAACTGAGATGTTCAGGAAAGCAAAACCACCACTGATGTTTTAATATAAATACAGTACAGTATAATGCTAGTTGATGACTCTTCATTGGAAGAGACACACCTTGACACTTTTAATCAGAAATCTTTTATCAGAAACAATCTTCTCACATTTACTCCTACTGATAATTCCATTACCAATCAGAGTAAATGTTAATTAGTTTGGAAACTCTTTATTTTCAGCTTAGAGTCAGTGTTTTAATTCACATATGTGAAAGAAAAAAAAAGCAGCAGCAGCAAAAACCAAGTGAGTGTATAATTCTTGAAGTGAAACAACAGCAGCAACAAACTTTGGCATGAACTCCAAACTGTAATTATCTTTGATGACTAAATGTATCATAAGCCAGAAAACTTTACAGAGAACACTAAAGATGCACAACATTATATATCGTGCTTTACACACTGGTTCTTAAACTTGTTCTTAAATTTAAGCTCAGTTTGCTCCCAGGGCTTTAATGCCATGTACACTGTAATTAGCAAGCCCAAACCCTGCAGTAATGAAAGTCTTGTGGTGGGTGGGCCGACAGTCCTAAAACGAGTCGCCTGATGTTGTTTCAAATTTACAGAGAAATACTAAAACCAAGAGTGTGAACTCTTCTTTTGAAGAGGACAAAAGCCAGAGACAGTGCATGGCAGCAAGCTTCAAGGAAGGGGCTTGCAAATGTGGTATTCATAGCTGTGTGAAGGAAACCAGCATGTGCAGCAGCACGCTGCACATAGCAGTGCATGCCTCCTATCTGTCCGTACATTAGTCACCAGACAGAATGAACCAAGTTATAATTATTTTCTGGTATGCAGATCATTCTCCACGTTGGAAGCTATATAAAATCTATAAATATTATATGGTGGATGTTTAAATCCTTGCCTTTGTTATACATAGTTTGGGGGCAGTTTTCAAAAACTACCAGAAAGCATATGCACTTATAGTGGAAGACTACCGTACTTACGTTGGGTATGATGGCAGCACTTGTACAAGGCGCAGCATGGGCAGACGCAGCAGCATATGAAGACGAGGAAAAGCACAAAGAAGACCACGCAACCAACGATCGAAGGCACAGGAAGTGTACTAGAATATTTCCAGCTTTCTTTACTGAAAAGACAAAAACAAATCATACATTGTATAAAACTTCTGTGAACTTTAACAGAACGTTTAACAGAGATGCTAATGTTCTCAGCTTGGGAGTTACACAGTTAAAACCATTTTACAATTCTTGTAATGCACTTTCAAAATGTGTTTCACAACTTCAACCACCACTACAAGAATGTCTACTGCTCAATTTTCCTGTACTGCAATTAGGGATGCACCGATAAATCGGCTGGCCGATCGATCGGCTCCGATTTCCTTAATTTGGGGAGATCGGTGATCGGCCGATCTTTAAATGAGAAGCCGATTTTATCTACCGATTTTATCTGCCTCAACAAAGGTTGGAAAATCCTGAAAATGTAGGGTGCATTTTGACCTTTTAACACCTGAAAATCGGTATCGGCCAAAATCGGAATCGGCAGGTCAGACTTTCTAAAAATCGGTAATCGGTGATCGGCCAGAAAATTGAAATCGGTGCACCCCTAACTGCAATCTCTTTTAAATACAATAGTTTGTTTATTTAACGTTAACAGGAAATACAGCATTAACAAAATGGGTTGATTACTCACAGAAATTGATGACTTGAGTTATGTGAGATGATGAGTTTCTTGTAGCTAACAATAGTGACAAGGGTAGAATTTTTTAAACATTTTCAGGTGACTGTTATGCATGTACACTTAACATACCATGTCACAGCAGTCCATGTTTTAATTTGTACAACTAGCTCATCTTTTGACAAAACGTTATCACAATTCTTCATGTTAGCATCCGCTAACATCACATCTAACATAACAATGATATAAAATCTAGCATTTAGCTTTGCATGAGACACAATTTTGTGATTTATCTTTGAAAAATGAACCACAATTCTTGACTGCTCTTACTGGAATACAAAAATAAATTGAAACAAAAGCCTTGTACATCTACATGTCTCATTGTTTGTGTAATGTAAGACAAGATACTTTAAGATGATACACTAATTTATTGTAAGAAAGAATAGTGTACCACTTGTCTTGCGCCGATTCTGATATGAAGTAAAGATGATCGTGACAACACCTTCTGTTATCACAGGTACCACAGCAAAAGGTCATGTAGCTGCAATCCTGAGAAGAATGGTATATGTTGTAAGAATCGGTGTAGGCCTTACAGTCATCATCCCCTGTAACAGAAGAGAAATTTACTACCACACAAGACAAAATTGGAATATCAACTTAAACCAACATCATATCTGACTTCAAGATACTAAGTTCATATAAAAACAAACCTATGCAATTCAAAAGCAACAACACCTAGTTGATAAGCTCATTATATATCCATTAAAAAACTAAATAAAACAAAAAAACTTGGTGTAGAATCAATTGTCAATATTTCCTTTTTAATTACAACTTACACATTAGTGTACCGTACTTGAGTAAAGCAAATCAACTCTACGTACATTTATTATTATTGCATGTTATATGTTATTCTTGGTACAAATCCAGCATTAATTAATAATCAGTTTGCTTGAATCAAGTCATCGTTGAAAACTAAAACAAAAAAATGACATGCAAGATATATTTTTTGTGCAAATTCATTCAATTTCTTTTAAGTGCAAATAAAAGTTCAGCAATCTTTTTTCAACATGAACCTGTAATGAAACATTACCATGTGCATATTGAGAGCAGCCAAATGGAGCTCTGATATGTGACTTTTAAAACATATTTATTGAAAACTAATGTCTACTAATTATATCAGGTGTGTCCAAAATGCAGCCTGGGGGCCATTTGCAGCCTTTGAAATGATTTTGTCCAGGACAGCAACTTAGGAATGGTGTCATACTGGTCTGTTCACAAGATTTAAAAACAACAACACTCAGGTGGGATTCAACAGTAAACCAATGAAACTTTCCCTTTTAAAATGACAAGACCACTCCCTTTTAAAATGACAAGACCACTTTTTTAGCAAAGAAAAGTGACTCATATTATACTTCTGTTCCCGAGAATAGACTGAAATATTATTTTCAGGCACAAAAATCTAATTCAATTTCGATTCAATTTATTTATATAGCGCCAAATCACAACAAAGTTGTCTCAGGGCACTTTACTTTAAAGCAAAAGCCTCAACAAATCAAAAGACTTGAATGCTAAAATAAAAAATGTATGTTTTTTTTAATGTCTTGGACCTATGATTTAGAACTTGTTTTCCACCTAAATTAATATTTTGTCCTTTCATTAAAATATTGTGACATTGATAAATGTAAAAATGAAAAATATTATATCATTCAGACATTTTTAAATTACAAATTCACAATTTTTATGGCTCACAACAAGTATGTTTAACTTGATGATTTTGGCCCAAGTGTCAAAAAGCTTGGACACCACTGACTGATACTTTATCATCACCATCACAAGCCGTTTTCGCATTGCACGGCCCTCCCCAGTCCGGCTCGTCTCTGGTTGGCCCAGAGCCAGCCCTGGCCCGCCCTCGTTCATTACGCACTGTCCGGAAAGCAAGCCTTGAAGTGGGTGGGGTGTTCACTTGACGTGGGTGGAGTGTTCTTGTGTGCGCGCTTACAGTGTTTTAAGAGAGGACACACCGCTAACAAATATTTGTTAGCTGAATATATATATTAGTGTTTCTGAGTTACATTTTTGTTAATAACTGATTAGAAATCAGCTTATGTATCAGCTTATGTTAGAACGTAAATAACACAAAGCGCGCACCCATTTCCGCCTTTCCGCGCGACCTGAATGTCATTAAAATATAACTAATATTGTCTAACTCTTGCGCGCAGCCAGGGTTTTAAAATATAACTAATAATCTCTAACTTCTATGTGCAGCTAGAATGTTAAGAGGGGTGATTCCTATACAGTATAGGTAAAGTGGACACCTAAAAATCCAATCCGCCGCTGTAGCTCAGAGCGATCGCACACTGCTATTACACTCTTTTATCTTGACCCGGTGAAGCGGGTTCGCTTCCCACCTGGTACAAAGTAATTTTACTTTTTTTTATTGGAGTAAATAAAAAGTAGTTGTGTTAACCAAACAAACTCCTTTTTATTTACTCCAATTAAAAAAAAGTAAAATTACTTTGTACCAGGTGGGAAGCGAACCCGCTTCACCGGGTCAAGATAATAGAGTGTGATAGCAGTGTGCGATCACTCTGAGCTACAGCGGCGGATTGGATTTTTAGGTGTCCACTTTACCTATACTGTATAGGAATCACCCCTCTTAACATTCTAGCTGCACGTAGAAGTTAGAGATTATTAGTTATATTTTAAAACCCTGGCTGCGCGCAAGAGTTAGACAATATTAGTTATATTTTAATGACATTCAGCTCGCGCGGAAATGGGTGCGCGCTTCGTGTTATTTACGTTCTAACATAAGCTGATACATAAGCTGATTTGTAATCAGTTATTAACAAAAATTTAACTCAGAAAAACTAATTCAGCTAACAATTTTTTTAGGGGTTTCTGTAGTTAATTTTTAATGAAATGCAGCCCTCGCGCTGAGGTTGTTAGAACGAGTCCAGCCCCTGCTGCAAACAACGAATCAAATGTGAGCAGTAAATGACGTCAAACTGGGCCGGGGGAGCCCGGCCCGAACAGAACCACAATGGAGATGGTTCCAAAACGAGGGCGGACCCGGGGAAAAAAAGGAAAATGCGAACACGCTGAACCCGGGTTAGAAGGCGGGGCGGCCCGGGCCATTGAGGGCTGGTCAATGCGAAAACAGCTACAGACATCTACACCTCCAGATGCAGGAAGAGGGCCACTTGCATCATGAAGGACCCCACTCACCCAGCACACACACTTTTTGCCCCGCTCCCCTCAGGAAGAAGGTTAAGGAGCATTAAGGGCCAGTTTACACGGCGCGTATTTTGAGTGTAACCGCTACTTTCTCTTTGCGACTTTGCTTATCGCCTACACGACGCTGCTGGCCCCCCTCTTTGACTCCGATACTTTCCTGATCCTGCTCTCAAGGTGGAAGTTTTTCGCTGACCCCCCGCTGATAATGTAAACATCTCCCGTGGAGCTTTTGTGTCAACCACATGCGCGCAGCCCGCATGCGCGGACAGTCTAGGGCAGGCTGACATTTCACGTGTCACGCTGCAAAATATAACAGTTTAACAATAATAAACAGTACGTATTTTCCGGTGTATAGGTCGCACCTTTTTATGTTTTTTTTTTCAAGGCCTGCGACCTATACTCAGGTGCGACCTATATATGGCTTGTTATCACTTTCGGTGAAACAAATTTTTAAATCCAGCTCATTTCACAATTACGTTCATTTATTAAGGAAAAGTTCAGCTCAGACATATATTTGCTATAATTTTTATCAAACAAATAATTGTTTTTAAGTGTTAATCTTCTTAAAAGCCTTGCTGTGCGCTCCTGTGGCAGACATTTGCAGCAGAGCTAAACGTAGGTGCGACCTATACACCAGTGCGACCTATCTAGGGATTTTTCCAATCTATTGGTGATAATTGGACAATGCGACCTATACACAGGTGCGACCTATACACCAGAAAATACTGTATTT
>JBBPBX010005272.1:9924-50870 GCA_038048925.1 Garcialebias charrua | reverse complement strand
GTCACGTTGTCTGACGACACAGTGGGCCGACACACAGCGTACATCACCAGCATGCAGCGAGTCAGCGCTTGGGATACAGATATGGACTTTGTGGTTTGTTTTGATATTATGTTCTTGTATGATCATGTGCTATCTGAATCTCACCTCTTTCCTACTTTTGAGAGAATAAAATCCCAGCATGCGCTAACAAATTCGGACTTGTTTCAAACACGGTTGGGCTCTGCTCCAAGCGAGTTTGAAGTGATATCCCCTTTGCAAATTGTGACTAAATTATAATCATTTCTTGTTTCTTTGTGTGGTTCTCGTTCTAGGTGAAGATGTTTAAAAGAAGGTATTTACAAATCCCTATCATTATTTGGTACCGAAACAACCGGTTTCTCCCCATGCCTGCTCTTGATGACCACCAAACAGAGCGCGCTGCGAAGACCCGTGCGCACGGCTAAAATAATAAAGTCCAGTTGGTTTGTCTATGGCTAGCATCCTCTGTCCATTGGAGCCATCAGGGTCAGATTGGCGGAGGTTTCCAGACATTGCACAGATCAACAAGAAAGTGAGTGTGAAAAAGTGTTTGTTGATGCGTCGTTTTTAGAAGAGTTTGAGTACGTTTTGAACTGGGTCAGAGCTGGGTCCGGACTTTCAAATTTTTAAATTGAGGCATGTGTTTTCAAAACCTAAGCGGATGTCGCGCATTGTTAGCTGCACAACCAAGATATTTTGCTATTTTTAGGAGACAGATAATTTTAAGTCGAGGATCAAAATAGGCATTTTTGTGAGGCTGATCTGCTGAGAACTTTTTTGAACAATATAAGTGGGATCCAACAATCAAAATAGGACATTTTTTCTTAGACACGTTGTTTGGAAGTTGTTTCTGCGTCGTATGAAGTTGTTTGATTCGTTATGAAAATTTTTATACAGGTAGTCCCCGACTTACGAGCGCTCTGACTTACGAGGTCCCGGACTTAAGAGCATGCATCTCATAAAAAAAAATTTTTTTTTTTTTTTTTTTTTTTTTTTTTTTTTTTTTTTATAAATGAATACATGTACAGTACTGGACAGTCACCAAGCACTTAGCCTATCCTAACACAGTTTTTAAAGATGAAGGAATAAGTTGAATTGTCTCCCTTTCACATAAAGGGAGCAAGCTCCCTATGGAGCCTGCAGGGAGGAGGGAGACAATTCAACTGACTCCTTCATCTTTAAAAACTGTGTTAGGATAGGCTAAGTGCTTGGTGACTGTACAGTACTGTACATTTATCTATTTATAAATAAAAAACAATAAAAAATAAAAATACTGTATATACTGTATATTTTTAATAAATAGATAAATGTACAGTACTGTACAGTCACCAAGCACTTAGCCTATCCTAACACAGTTTTTAAAGATGAAGGAGTCAGTTGAATTGTCTCCCTCCTCCCTGCAGGCTCCATAGGGAGCTTGCTCCCTTTATGTGAAAGGGAGACAATTCAACTTATTCCTTCATCTTTAAAAACTGTGTTAGGATAGGCTAAGTGCTTGGTGACTGTCCAGTACTGTACATGTATTCATTTATAAAAAAAAAAAAAAAAAAAAAAAAATTGTGATCCTACTTACGAATTTTTGACATACGAGCGCCCCCTAGGGACGGAACTCGCTCGTAAGTCGGGGACTACCTGTACATCGTTTTGAAGTTGTTTCTGTCTATCTCTGTTTCTGTGTGAGCAGCTCTGCTCCTGTCAATATGGAAACCTGCATGTGTATGTTTTGGTCTGTACCTCTTTGCTTATCTGTGTATGAGTGAACAACACTGCCTGTGCGTCTGCGGCTTGGCAGACACCCCCCCACCCCGCACTTTTAAAAGTTTAACTAAGATGAAAAACTTTATAAAAAATAAAAAAGTATTCTTGTCAGAGAATTTTTTAACTACATTTTAAATTGAAACACTCAGTTTAAGTTAATCATTCTAAATGATTTCACCATACCTAAGAAAATGTTTTTTAGATTTTAGGAACTGTTTCCTTTTAAGAGTTATCTAAACAAATGTAAATATCCGTTGATGTTAATAAGATGTTATTAATACAGATCTGATTTAAAAAGGTTAAAGCAAACATTCTTTTCCCAAATAATTAAATGCTTTATTGGAAGTAACTTTTCAGCAAATACAATATGGATTAACTACACACCAAAACAGTTAACTCCCCGGGAGTAAAAAACACATTTTATAGTTAATACCTAATTTTGATGTTGTTTGGCTTAAATAGATGAATAAGAGTTACAAAAATGACTCAGCTTTGAGCTGGCTTCAGTATTAAATTAATGCTTTCACTTTTATGTGAATGAACATTTTAATTCCGTTGTGCAAATCAGGATCTCTTGAAGGTAAATGCTATGTCCCAAAATAGAACTTGCAAACATATGATTATTTTGAACCTGGTTTGTTAAGGATTTTTAAATTTTTAAAAACTTTCACTCTTTTAGAAGCAGCCTCACAAGACAGTGTTAGTGGAACAGAAAGAGTAAAGGCTCTCCCATAGCTCTACGTACTGCCGTACGCCGGTCCGTACGCGCGTACCGTGCGCCGCGCGTTCGCTCCCACAGCTCTGCGTTTGTGCTCACGTTCATTCTTGCTGCAGCCACAGCGCAGAGCGTTCGCTGATTGGTCATTTGCTGACACGCCTACTGAATTGATTGACAGTTCGCAGGGAGAAAAAAAAAGGAGTCGGCAGCTTCAGCGCAACGGTTTTCTGTGTTTATATCTCATAAAAAAGTTCTAAAAAAATAAAAAAGAACAGGGAGCGCTGGTCCTGTAGTCCATAGCCCACCAGTAATCTACGTGCAGCCACATTAGACATGAGTTTAATTCGCTCGCGAACCACTGAGCGGAGGAGGGAGTGATCATTCATTCATTCATTCAATCATCACATGATCACTTGACTTTTGGCAAAAAAACAAAAGAAAAGGCCAGATCAGGGATTAAAAAGAGGAATTTAATACAGTCTGGCACCGGGCAGTAGACAACGCGTTTGCGTACGTCGTCGTAAAATTTGAGCTTTGCGCGTACATGGTACGCTTGTGCCTCTGCGTACTTATGGCGCACGGACGGCGTAGTGCGGCGTACGGCCGAATGCAGAGCTATGAAAGGGGCTTTAGTCTGATGGATCCCACGCACTTTGCAGAACACATAGTAGTACATGCATTAAGATAGGACTATGTCAAAAACACATGCAGCATCTGACTTTTTGCATCACAGCTACTGTGGTTATTGATTGGATCGGATCAAATTTAATATATGAGGCATGTCCAAAACTGGCTCACTGTGACTTCACTGAGAACACCATGGCTGGACTCCTATGCAACCCTGCTCAAAATAAGCATCCGAGGGGCTTAAACAAAGAACAACTGAAACAAAGGCACTAAACAAAGGTAGTGCACTGGACTGTCATCCAAGCAAAAGACTGTCCACAAAGACTTTTAGCCAAGCGAAGGCAAATAATTTGTCAAAGAACTGTCAAAACACGGTCATAAAACAAAAAAGGCCAGAATATGCGGCCCGGAAGTGGAGGATCCTGGACGACGAAAAGCAGCACCCAGAAAAATCTCACTGGATGCTGGAACAAGAAAAGGCAGAACATGTTCTCCAAAAAGACAAAGAGAACAGGTTCTGAAGTCATCCATGCCAGCAATCCAGCAATGATCGTGCCCCATATTGATCTGTGAGGATCTGTCAATGACCCTGGTATCGTGTTCAAATCTTCAGTCTGCTATGATAAATTTTTAAATGAAACACATATGCTCATGTTAGGGCTTGCTAGTGCAGGCCACATGATTCGTAGCTTATACTGTGCTTATGTGGGTCTGACAACTTGTTTTTTCGGTTCCTGTAACCCCAAAAATACACTACACGCGGTCCGTGTCCGCTCCGCTCCGCAGGTCGCAGCTGAGCGAGTCCAAAGTCCACTGCCTCCGCTCAGCTCAGGTCCGCCTGGATGCGCCGCTCCAAGACGCATGCGCGGGAATTGCGAGATTGCGCGATAAATCAAGTGATAAATAATGAAGTCAGAACAAAACAATTCATTCGGTGGAAGAAGGAGAACAACAGTAAAGGCTGCCTTGATCTTCTCTCGTAAATAAGCGACAGGACATGGTTTGAGCAACAGGAAGTGATGTTTACATTTCAGAATAAAATACTTTTTTATTTATTTATTTATTGTATTGCGTTATTAGGTGTAGTCATAGTCATAAATATAATAGTTTAGTCATAGAATAGTCATAAATGATAGTTTGACAGCATTTTTGTACAAATAAATCCATATAGAGCTAGGATTAGTCCGCCCGTGGTGATTTTATTTTGTAAATACGGAAGTTGTGCTCGTTCCTTTTCCTGTTGGTGCGACGTAATCTTCAAAAGTTGACTCCGGCACAGCTCCGTCATCCGGCAGAAATAGAAAAATTTCTAATTTTGACGGACTGCCGTCCGCTCGCCGCAGCTCACCGCCGCCGTGCGGAGCCAGTGTACTTTATCTCATTGATTAAAAAGGGTGCGTATTTGCTGCGGAGGTCGGACCGGAGCGGGGCGGAGCCGGAAAGCGTGTAGTGTAATTTTGGCGTAACTCTGTGATGAAACTGGGATAATGATCCTAGTTCATAACTCTGAAACAAGTTAATGTTTATATTTTTGTTTTTACCGGTTAGTCTAATCAGTTTCTTGAAATGCAGAACTCCCGAGGCGAAGACTAAATATAAAAAATACAAGAACAAATTAACAGGAATTATAAAAAGACAAAAGAGGGAATTTTATAGTGATTTATTACATAAAACAAATGGTGATATGAAGGGAACCTGGAGAGTTTTGAACAGTGTCTTGAAAAATCCTAAAAATAATACGAGCTTGTCACAGTTTTTCAAGAAAGACAATGAAGAAACGTAAGATGAAAATGAAATAGTAAATGAATTTAATAACCATTTTGTGAATATAGGGCCAAATCTTGCAAATACAATCCCAAGTGTTGATGGAAATGTGAACTATTTGATTGAAGACTGTGAAGATACTATGATTCTACAAGAAATTGACAATAAGGAAATACTTTTGATAGTTGAAAAATTTGCAGACAAGAGATCTAGGGATTGGGTTGATATGGATATGGTGGTTGTAAAAAATATAATACATCAGGTCATTAAACCATTTACTTACATATGTAACTTGTCTCTTTCAGAGGGCATATTTCCTGATAATATGAAAGTTGCTAAAGTGATCCCTATTTTTAAAAACGGTGATAAAGGTGTTTTTGACAATTATAGACCCATTTCACTGTTACAAAAATTCTCTAAAATTCTTGAAAAAGTTTTTGTAAACAAATTGGATACATTTATTGAAAAACACGACATCTTGAGTGCTAGCCAATATGGATTCAGATCAAAAAATTCAACATCAATGGCACTTATGGAATTAACAGAAAAAAAATCACCACAGCCATTGATCAAAAACAACACTGCATAAGTTTGTTTGTTGACTTAAGAAAATCATTTGACACTATTGACCATACTATTCTTGTCAATAAACTAAACGGGTATGGTATTAGATGACGAGCTCTGCAGTGGATACAAAGTTATTTGACGGACAGAAAGCAGTTTGTGTATGTTGACGATACAAAATCTGATTTCTGTCCAATTACATGTGGAGTCCCGCAGGGCTCGATACTCGGACCAAAGTTGTTTATTTTATATGTAAATGATTTAGTGAAGGTGTCTGAACTGCTAAATTGTATATTGTTTGCTGATGATACTACCTTCTTTTATTTTGGTAGTGACTTTGAACAAATGACTGCGTTGATAACAATGGAATTTGCAAAAATACAAACCTGGTTTAAATTAAACAAGCTATCATTGAATCTTGGAAAAACCAATTACATGTTATTTAGTAATACAAAAAAGAATATGGATTTTTTTCTAAAAATTGATGGTGTGGAAGTCAAGAGAGTAAATGAGGTGAAGTTTTTGGGTGTGGTAATTGATGACAAACTGTCGTGGAAACAGCACATCACTTCGGTAAAAATTAAGTTAGCCAGATCTACTGCGGTACTGTATAAAGTTAAAGATTTTTTGAATGAGACAGCTTTGCATTTGTTATATAATACCATTTTTGTTCCACATTTAATTTATTGTGTTGAAGTTTGGGGGAAGGCATTTAAAACTATAACAAAGCCTGTTTTTATTTTACAGAAAAGAGCTGTGAGAATTATTTTAGGAAAACCTTATTGTCATCCATCTAATATATTATTTAACCAACTTAAGTTTTGAAATTTTATGATTTGGTGGATTATAATATTTCATTAGTTATGTATAAAGCTCAAAACAACTTACTGCCTCCAAACGTTCAACAGTTTTTTGTCAAAAGAAGGTCTTGTTTCAGGTCTCAGTTGTCAAGGTCTCAGTTCCTTTAAGACTATAGTCTTAAGGGAACTGAGATTTTTGCAAAACCTCAGTATAGGACCAGTTTGAAGGGTCGGACTGTCTCGATACAGGGAATTGATTTATGGAACAATTTGGAAAATGATGTTAAATATGCTAAATCTATGCTTGTATTTAAAAAAAGATCAAATTTAAGTTGTTAACATATTACGAAAATCTTTAGTTAAATCGATTCTATTAGTAATTATTTTGTCAAAAAATGAAGTTTTTTGTTCAATTACTTGAAAAACATTGCCTTAGTTAATTGTTTGGATTGAGTTTGCTTTTGTATTTTTTGTTTTTTGAAGAAAAAAAAGGGGGCAGATAATAATAATAATAATAATAATAATGCATTTTATTTGTAGTCGCCTTTCGTGGCACTCAAGGTCACCTTACATTGTCAATCATAAAAATAAAATAAAATAAACCAGACACAATATTATAAACACAGTAAAAACAAGTAAAATGAATTATAATTATATTATATATTATAATGAATAATATGTTCAAATTTACGAATTCTCAACAAAATCCTTGCTGCACTGTTTTGAATATATTGAAGCTTCTGAAGGTATTTACCAGGGATTCCAATAAACAGGGAGTTGCAGTAGTCGAGCCTGGAGGAGACAAAAGCATGGACGAGCTTCTCAGCATCAGAAAAAGTTAGGGATGGGCGAAGTCTGGAGATGTTTCGAAGATGGAAGAAGCAAGTTTTAAACAGATGCTTAATGTGATTTTCAAATGTAAGATGAGAGTCCATTTTTATTCCAAGATTTGTAACAGAGGTGGAGAGGGGGATGTCTTGTCCAGAAAAGGAAATTGTTGTTATAGATGTTTGTACCTGGTGAGGGGTGCCAATCAGTATGGCCTCAGTCTTGGAGCAGTTTAATTGAAGAAAGTTCTGATTCATCCATGCCCTTATTTCCTCCAGGCAGGTAGAGAGGGCAGTGAGTGAAGATGGAGATGACAATGGGGAAGATGAGGATGCTCCAGTCCTGATGTAAAGCTGTGTATCGTCGGCATAACAGTGAAAAGAAATGTTGAACTGATTAATAATTTGACCTAAAGGCAGCATGTAAAGGGAAAACAGCAGGGGCCCCAGAACTGACCCCTGAGGGACACCACAGGAGACACAGACTGTCTGGGACGTGGCGTTGCCAAGACTAACACATTCCAGCCTATTGGAGAGGAAAGATTTGAACCAGTCCAGGACAGTGTCACAGAGACCGACCTCCACATGAAGACGGTGGAGGAGGATACTATGGTCCACAGTGTCGAAGGCTGCAGTGAGGTCAAGGAGGACAAGGATGGAGGGAGAACCAGTGTCAGCAGCCATGAGGACATCATTGGTAACTCTCAGCAATGCAGTCTCAGTACTGTGAGCTGCTCTGAATCCAGACTGGAACTTCTCATACAGGGAGAGTTGCTGAAGGTGGTCCTGTAGCTGAGCGGCAACTGCTTTCTCCAGCACTTTAGACAGAAATGGGAGGTGTGAAATTGGGCGATAATTAGAAAAAATGTCGGGATCCAAATTATATTTTTTCAGAAGAGGCCTAATAATGGCAGTTTTTAAAGGCAGTGGAACATGACCAGATTGTAGAGACTTATTTATTATTTGTGTGATTAATGGGCTTATTGCAGAGCGATTGGATTTTATGAGAGATGAGGGGAAGGGATCCAGGGCGCAGGATGAAGGCTTCATTTTCTTGATGATGGTCTCCACCTCACTCTGAACAACTTCATCAAAGCTGCTCAGGGACCCAGAATGCAGATGGGTAGATGGCAAACGAAGACCAAGGAGGTTGTGGAGCTGAGATCTTATAGTGTCAACTTTGATTTAAATGATGAAAGGAACAGGTTGCATTTTTGAGTAGTCTTCAGGAGTTTGTTTAATGGGATTAAGCAGACGAGTTATTATGGAGAATAGCTGTTTAGAGTTTCCAGGGCAGGTGTTGATGATGTTGGAATAATATTTGGAGCGTGCTTCTTTAAGAGAATAGGTATACGCTTTCTGATGTTCTTTGTATGCCAGCTTATGTACAGAGAGACCAGATGATTTTACACGTCTCTCAATAGCATGGCCAGTTGCCTTCATCTTGCGCAGCTCACCAGTTTACCAGGGGGCTGAACGGGAGAAAGACACCAGTCTTGTTTTCAAGGGAGCATGTAGGTCCAGAAGCTCCTGGAGAGATTGGTTGTAGTAATCCACAGAGTCATTTGCAGATGAATGATTGACAGCGGTCAGGGCGTGAAGATCAGTGGACAGAACATCAGGGCAAATGCTCTTAAAGTCACGGAACTGGATAGGTCGTTTTGGGTTTGAAGCAGGCGAAGATGAAGGCACTTCCAGGGAGATGACACTGTGGTCTGAGACACCCAGGTCATATACAGATAAGTTATTGATGAGTAGTGTCTGTAATCACCAAGTCCAGAGTATGCCCCCTGTTGTGCGTAGGGGCGTCAACATATAATAATAATAATAAACTTTATTTGTATAGCACCTTCCAACAATGCCTTGCATTGACCAAGGTGCTTAACAGGATAAAAAGATGAATAAACTGGAACAATAAATCAATGAAAATAGAATAAGAAACAACAGCAATAAAAGAAGGCAATGGAAATAAAAAATGCTACAAACTAAAACTTTTTGAACAAGAGGAAATAAAAAGGCAATGTAGATAAAAAATGTTACATATTAAAATACCAAAAGTAATAACAGTTGCACACTGGAAGCTTATTTGAACTAGAGGAAATAAAAAGGCAATGGAAATAAAAAATGCTACATACTAAAATACCAAAAGTAATAAAAGTTACACACTGAAAGCTTTTTTGAACAAGTGTGTCTTCAGTCTGGTAGTGAGTGAGATTGAGAGAGTCCAAAAGAGACTTAAAATCTGTTGCCAGAGGGGAAGAGGAATTGTCCATGTGGATATTTAAATCACCAAGAAAAAGATTTTTCACAGGGGAGGTGCAGAAAAAAGTGAGGAGGTAATGCATCTTTGAGTTAAATGAAACATGTGGTTTGGGAGGCCTATAAATCAATATAACGTTCATCAGAAGTGGGGCTTTGAAGCTGAAGGCTAAACATTCAAAAGAAGAAAAATCATGAGAAGTCAGATGAGACCATTTTAAATTACTGCGGTAGATTACAGCCAGACCACCACCGCGGCCAGTGCAGCGGGCTCTTTGCAGATAACTGTATCCAGAGGGACAAGCTTCATTCAGAGAACTGTACACATCTGGTCGATGCCAAGTTTCTGTAAGACACATGAGGTCCAAGTTCTTCTCCAGAATGTGATCATGAATAAGACATGGTTTGTTGGATAGTGATAGTACATTGAAAATTCTAGTTTAATACCAGTTGGAGTAGGAGCCTTTTGAACCGGTTGAAGCAGACTGAAGTCCACTCCACGTTTCCCTTGCCACTTTGTGTGCTGTGGACTGCAAGAGACTACAGACGCAGCATTCTGATGACATAATCGAGGTGCGACACGGCACGTGACCCAAAGAGAAAGTATCGAGTTTGACCCAGCTAGCTGAGAATAAGTGGTTTTCTTCCGAGAGCTTCTATGGATGTAACGAAGTCCCAGTTGTTTTATGGTGGAATTAGAAGGAGGAATGGAGCAGTTGTTAAGTCCAAACAACTGCGAAGCGGAGTACGTCAACATCGATGAGCCGGTGGAAGCTAGCACAGAGCTAGCCGCTAGCAGCAGACCCACGGCTCCGAAAAAAAAATACAAGAAGCGGTGAGAGGTAACTTGAACGAGCATTACCTTGAAGAGGAGCACAGGAGAAAATCCAGAACAGTCCAGAGGATGCAGGAGGTTGACAGAGGCAGCAGGTAAGTGAACATTAAAGCAGCTATGTGGTTCTCCTACAAAATTCATGCTGGAGTTAACGGGAGGTTGACAGCCCAAAATTCCAGTTAGACTAGTAAAGTTTTCAATCTAGGGAATCCAGCAAACAAGTCAAATCTTGGCCTCGCTAAAATCTCCCTTCCTGAGCAAGCACAATGGCATCAGTGGAAAGGAAAAACTCCCCTTTAGAAGGAAGAAACCTCTAGCAGAACCAGGCTCAGGACAAGCGGCCATCTGCTTTGACCGGTAACGTGCAACGTCGGCAGAGCCACAGCGCAGTCAGACAAGACAGGTGCTCTATCTCTTAATCACAGAAAGGTAGAAATGCCCAACAAGGGTCGGCGAAAAAACAGCAGAAAGTAACAAGAAAAAAGTATGAGGATAGCAGAAAGTAACAAGAAAAAAGTACGAGGAGCAACGGCAGCCAGATGTGCCCGCGTCCGCTCCCGGAAGTGTCCCAAAAACATTAAATATAAATGTTTTAGATAGTAAGAATGGAATTTTATTTTAAGTTTAAAGAAACAATTTTTATTGTAACCATTACAGAAATTAGTTTAAGTTTACAGATTTAACTCACTAAGAGTTATCCACATTTAGGCCTCCACCTGACCCACAAATGGGTCATGGGGTCAAAAGGCCCTATAGTTTTATTTAACAATTTGCAAGTTTTTGGTGTCCAGTTCTTCTCTCAACAAACTACAGATTCCAGTACTTCTTCAGGAGGAGATGCCAGTGAATTCCACCTCAAACTGGGTCCTGCTAGAGGCGACTAAAAAGAGGGTGAACGGGACTCCACCGGGTGGTGGGGGGAGCATCGCACGTCGTCTTCTCAAGAGAAAGAGCAGCACCTGTTGCGGCTGGAGCCGGTGCACCCCTGCAAAAAGGAGTTTGGAACAATCGCTGAGCCAGTTTGGAGATCGATCTGGTCAGAGCAAAGCTCCCCGCCTGACTACCCTATTGCCACCCACAATTCAAGTTTGCAACCTGCTACTATGCCCATAAATCAACAAGCGTGCCTGTATGGACTAAGCACTCAGGAACAGGCAGCTGGACAAGATGAGACTACACGAAACCCCTGTCTGAGAAAGTAAAGGACACCCACCAAACTGCCTGAACTGATCCGCCTGATTCATCCATCCTTCATCCACCATCCATCATCCATCCATCATCTATCCATCTGGGACTCTATGTCTTCAACAATGGAACATTCCAGGCCTGCATTATGAAAACGCCAACTGCTTTGAGCCAGAAGATGACGCTGATTGCATACACCTCCTTGAACAAAGGACTTTCAACATCAAAAAGCCAACAAGAGGATGACAGGAGACCACCCACTGCAGCTTTGCAACGCCACAAACAAGAAAATCTCTTCCCCAAGAACAAAAAGAACTTATTCCACAAACAAGAAAATCTCTCCCCCAAGAACAAAAAGAACTTATTCCACAAACAAGAAAATCTCTCCCCCAAGAACAAAAAGAACTTATTCCACAAACAAGAAAATCTCTCCCCCAAGAACAAAAAGAACTTATTCCACAAACAAAAAAACTCTTTCCCCAGGAAACCCTTTCCCCAAAGAAACTGAACTTATTCCCTTTTTTACCCCCTTACCCCTTAACCCCCCCAAGAAGAAGATGGACACTGAAGATCTCTTTTCCCCAATAAACTCATTCCCTAAGAAACTGAACTTACCCCTTACCCCCCAAGAAGAAGATGGACACTCTGAAGAAAAATGTTTTGATCTATTTCATTTTTTAGTTCAAAAACGGTTGTTTTAGCTTTTCTGGACTATAGTTAATATCAAAGAAATTTCAAGCCAACTAAAAACTTATTTTATTTTTTGTGCTCATAAAGAGCTATTTTACTGTTTGTTTGGAAACTTATTTCCCACATCTTTAACAAACATTACTTTTCATTTATTATTGCTTTTCCCACATCTTTGAAAGGGTATTATTTGTTTTTATTTGTTTAACACAAATCAAATAGATTATTTCCTTTTTATTTGTTTAAAACAAATCAAATAAATTATTTCTTTTTATTTGTTTAGCACAAATCAAATAGATTATTTCTTTTTATTTGTTTAACATGATTCAAATAGAGTAGTTCTTTTTAAACATATATATGTTTCTTCTTAAAACTTTTATTTCTTTAGAAGAACTTTTAGTTTTTGTGATCAAATACAGTAGATTGATCCCTGCTAAAATATATTATTCCTCTTTAAAACTTTGAAATAAGCCATGAAATAAGACCATATTCACTACAAAGTTCTCCTCAAAAACTTTATTTCTCTCAAACCATCCTCAAAAGATGATCCTGAGTTACATAAACAGGACGCCACTGGGGGGGAGTGGCACCAGGGCGACGATATGCGTTTTCACCTCTAATTTGAATTCGGCCTCAAGGTTTTTTTTTCATATCGCTCATAAAGTTAAGTAGTAATCAGTTTAAATGATAAAAGAGGATGAATATGATAGAGTTTTTAACATTTATCATATAAAATTTATTTTATTAATGTACTCTAACAAAATCATTACTCAACTATCTTTCTAAATTCTCTCTGTATGTAACAAACACTTATCTAAAGCGTGCGTGCATTTGTCTCCTTGACACAGAACAAGGACACTGGTTGGGCTAGCTGGTGTTCGTTTAGCATATTTCTTAGTGTGCATCTTAGATACTTATACATTTTTTTTCTTTTTACACTTTATATTTTTGCTATTGTTGGATGTAATTGGGACCTTGATTACATAATTTTGTTCCACCTCATGTACCACATGTGATGCAACTAATAACAACTGACTTGTTCTTTGTCTCTTTTACCATGCCTTATGGACTGAGCTGCTGCCAATGCATTCTAAATACCGTAGTGTTTTACAACTTTCAAGAAGATTTATTGTGCAGCTTCAAAACAAAGTGGCAAAAAAAGCTGAATCAAAAGAAAATGTACAAATCAGGTAAATACCGGTACAATTTTTTTTTAAACAAGGCCATATTTGGAATGTTTATAATGTACTTTGTCATCTTTGTGTGTAAATGAAACTATTGCCAGTACTGTACTTATTTTTCTCATTTTTCTTTCTTTCTAATTATTTTTTATTTTTTGCTCTGAACAAAACCACTAAACTCATGGCTTTAACCTTATATTTACAGCACAAGTGTTTTTTTGCCTAACCAGGGCAAAAACTGGAGTAATAGTGCTTTAATCATTTGTCAGTACACTGTGTTTATTATATCTTGTGGGGGCAAAAGACACTGAGGAAAAAAATACATTTGTTGATAAAAGGGTACTTACAGATTATTTACTTTTATTACCAACTGGTCATGAGTGCAGCATTTGAAAATAAAATAATAAAAGATCAAGCAACTGATCACCAATTTGCAGCTCCTTGCAGTGTTGCAGCACATTTTGGTAATGGGTTCCTACTTTTTTTAGACATGCCTCCCAGTTTGATTTTCTAGATCGACCCCCATCGCCAAATAATTTAATTTCTCCAACAACAACAAAAACGTCTTATTTTTTCCGTCTCTCCTTCGACAGCCAATCGAACTCTGTATTCCATTTCACACTGGCTTTCAACAAACTGAATGTTGACAGAGATTGATCAACGCTCCTAAATGGCAACAGATCAAAGCTGCATCTTACACCGTTTTTGGTTGTTGACCTGCAAAACCATCAACCAGGTTACAATGAAGGAACAGAAATATGTTTTTTTTTAAACATTAAAATCACATAAACCACGCAGCTATCTTTTGCTGACATTCAATGCAATGTCGAGTCTCCTCACTGACTAATAATTTAATTTCCTGTTCATTACCTCATAAAAACTGTTTAAATTTATGCTGACAATAAACGGCTCCAACGATACAACTGATCCGTGTTACTTTTAGGAATTAAGGTGAGTCACACTCATTGAAACAATAAGCAACAGCATGGAAACATGGCGTACAAATATAACCCATCATTAGAGGATATGAGCAACAGACATTCATTTTACCACGGAGACCAGGTTACCGTGGGCGCTTCCTGATATCCCTTCATTGTTTCCATTAAGGTAATGGGATTGCTGCCCATGCATATGAAGAGCACAGAGACTCGTAATTATGCTCATCGGTCGGCGCAAGACAAGACAAAAGCTTTATTTTCAATCTGGAAACAATGTGAGCTTCAGCATGGCAGCTGTTTCATCTTGATGTGATCTGCAGTGATCTCTGATGGCTCCATGGCATGGTGTAATGAATATATTCTTAAATGCATACACACAAAAAATACTTATATGTTCTACTCTAGAAGCTCAGCAGCATTTTTACTATTTTGTTCCAAAGCAATAAATTCATGATTGTCAGTATAACTAAGAGACAAAAGGATTATAAATCAAATGAACTGTGGTTTTAATATATCGATAACATACATTATATAGACAGACCCTAGTCTAATCAGAGCTGATGTGTTAAAAGCTTCTGAGATTCCAACTGGAGGTTGGCTTGAAACACAGCAATGAAGGCTACTTATGGGACGGATCTGGTTGGCAGGCCACAGACTGATGAAGTTTTCAGGATGGAAGATGAAACTTTTCTCCCTTAAAGAAACTAGTCCAGATGAAATGATTTAACCTTTTTTGTGTTATCTACCTGGATGATTGAGCTTACAAACCTTATTCTGACTACTGTACTGTGTTGGTATTTTTAGATAGTTTTTTCCTACTTTTAGTCTTTAGCTAATGTTTTCTTACTTTTAGATTGTTGTAGCTAGCGTGCTGCTTCATTTGGCTTCAGGTCCGTTTTAGCTCCTTTAGAAAGTTTCCGCTGGAATCCTGCACTCAGCATTCACACTTTATTTTGACAAAAATGCTAAATCTTTTTTTTTTTAAATAAACTTATTTTTATATTTGATTTCGTTGAACTATTCGTACGCCTATTTGCAACATTTCTCACTCACATTTATCATGTTTTTGATCTGTTTCCAGATTTTGACAGAACGCTGCATGTTCTTCAGGTTTATTGAATTCACAACTTAATAATCAAATTGTTTTTGTATGACATCAGGTGAGTCAACTTCATGTAACCTGGGGGTCAAAGTGGTGCAGAAACAGATGCTCCAACATTGAGCTGAAGCGACTAGAAGCATGTAAAGCCCAGGTCATCAACGAGTCTCCTGCACTAATCTGCTGCGTGAGGGTTTAGGAGCCGATTCAGACCCAAGCAGGATTACCAGCACCATGTGACTGAAGCGCTGCGGCCAATCTGGGTGGTCAAAGAAAAGAGCAGCGTGTAAGAAACAGGTTGAGTTTGACCTCTGTTTACAATGTGATTTGGAAAGAAAACAGAGGAAAAACAAAGCAATTTTAAAATTAGAGAAAATGTGAGTAAATATGAGGCCCAGCTGTATCAGTATGTACTTGTATGTATGCTAACTGGTGACCATTTAAAGTGTCACTGACATGATTTTTTTTTACTATTCATACAATTGCTCAAAATACGTATCTTTTATCATTTAAATATGTTTGTTTTTGCAAACAAAATCCATCCATCCATCCATCCATCCATCTTCTTCCGCTTATCCGGGGTCGGGTCGCGGGGGTAGCAGCCTAAGTAGGGAGGCCCAGACTTCCCTCTCCCCAGCCACTTGGAGCAGCTCCTCCGGGGGAATCCCAAGGCGTTCCCAGGCCAGCCGAGAAACATAGTCCCTCCAGCGTGTCCTGGGTCTTCCTCTGGGTCTCCTCCCGGTGGGACATGCCCGGAACACCTCACCAGGGAGGCGTCCAGGAGGCATCCTAACCAGATGCCCTTCCCATGGGCTCACCACCTGTGGGAGGGGCCAAAGGGGTCGGGTGCAATGTGAGATGGGTGGTGGCCGAGGGCGGGGACCCTGGCGGTCTGATCCTCGGCTACAGAAGCTGGCCATTGGGACATGGAATGTCACCTCTCTGGTGGGGAAGGAGCCTGAGCTAGTGTGTGAGGTTGAGAGTTTCCGACTAGAAATAGTCGGACTCACCTCAACGCATGGCTCTGGCTCTGGAACCAGTTTCCTTGAGAGGGGTTGGACACTCTTCCACTCTGGAGTTGCCCCTGGTGAGAGGCGCAGAGACGGAGTGGGCATACCCCGGTGAACGAGAGGGTAGCCTCCCTTCGCCTACGTGTGGGGGGACGGGCTCTGACTGTTGTTTGTGCCTATGCACCAAACGGCAGCTCAGACTACCCACCCTTTTTGGAGTCCTTGGAGGGGGTATTGGAGAGTGCGCCTCCTGGGGACTCCCTTGTTCTACTGGGGGACTTCAACGCTCACGTGGGCAATGACAGTGAGACCTGGAGGGGTGTGGTTGGGAGGAACGGCCCCCCTGATCTGAACCAGAGTGGTGTTCTGTTATTGGACTTCTGTGCTCGTCATGGATTGTCCATAACGAACACCATGTTTAAGCATAAGGGTGTCCATATGTGCTCTTGGCACCAGGACACCCTAGGTCGCAGTTCGATGATCGACTTTGTTGTCGTCTCATCTGATCTGCGGCCGCATGTCTTGGACACTCGGGTGAAGAGAGGGGCGGAGCTGTCAACTGACCACTACCTGGTGGTGAGTTGGCTCCGATGGTGGGGGAGGATGCCGGTCAGACCTGGCAGACCCAAACGTATTGTGAGGGTCTGCTGGGAACGTCTGGCAGAGTCTCCCGTAAGACGGAGCTTTAACTCCCACCTCCGGGAGAGCTTTGAACACGTTCCGAGGGAGGCGGGGGACATGGAGTCCGAGTGGGCCGTGTTCCGCGCCTCTATTGTCGAGGCAGCTTATCGGAGCTGTGGCCGCAAGGTTGTTGGTGCTTGTCGTGGTGGCAACCCTCGAACCCGGTGGTGGACACCGGCAGTGAGGGATGCTGTCAGGCTGAAGAAGGAGTCCTATTGGGCCTTTTTGGCTTGTGGGACCCCGGAAGCAGCTGATAGGTACCGGCAGTCCAAGCGGCATGCGGCTCGGGTGGTTGCTGAGGCAAAAACTCGGGCGTGGGAGGAGTTCGGAGAGGCCATGGAGAATGACTTCCGTACGGCTTCGAGGCGATTCTGGTCCACCATCCGGCGTCTCAGGGGGGGAAAGAGGTACGAGACCAACACCATTTATGGTGGAGGTGGCGTGCTGCTGACCTCAACTCGGGATGTTGTGAGTCGGTGGGCGGAATACTTCGAAGACCTCCTCAATCCTACTGGCACGTCTTCCACTGAGGAAGCAGAGCCTGGGGACTTTGGGTCGGGTTCTCCGATCTCTGGTGCTGAGGTCGCCGAGGTGGTTAAAAAGCTCCGCGGTGGCAAGGCTCCGGGGGTGGATGAGATTCGCCCGGAGTTCCTTAGGGCTCTGGATGTTGTAGGGTTGTGTTGGCTTACGCGACTCTGCAATATCGCGTGGACATCGGGGGCAGTTCCCTTGGATTGGCAGACTGGGGTGGTGGTTCCCCTATTCAAAAAGGGGGACCGTAGGGTGTGTTCCAACTATAGGGGGATCACACTCTTAAGCCTCCCTGGTAAGGTCTATTCAGGGGTTCTGGAGAGGAGGGTCCGTCGGATAGTCGAACCTCGGATTCAGGAGGAGCAGTGTGGTTTTCGTCCTGGTCGTGGAACACTGGACCAGCTCTACACCCTCAACAGGGTCCTGGAGGGTGCGTGGGAGTTTGCCCAACCAGTTTACATGTGCTTTGTGGACTTGGAGAAGGCATTCGACCGCGTCCCTCGGGGGGTTCTGTGGGGGGTACTCCGGGAGTATGGGGTACCAGGCCCATTGATATGGGCTGTTAGGTCCCTGTACGACCGGTGTCAGAGCTTGGTCCGCATTGCCGGCAGTAAGTCAGGCTCGTTTCCGGTGAGAGTTGGACTCCGCCAAGGTTGCCCTTTGTCACCGATTCTGTTCATAACTTTTATGGACAGAATTTCTAGGCGCAGCCAAGGTGTTGAGAGGATCCGTTTTGGTGACCTTAGAATCGCTTCTCTGTTTTTTGCAGATGATGTGGTCCTACTGGCTTCATCAGTTCGTGATTTACAACTTTCACTGGAGCGGTTTGCAGCCGAGTGTGATGCGGCCGGGATGAGGATCAGTTCCTCCAAATCCGAGGCCATGGTCTTGAGCCGGAAAAGGGTAGCATGCCCTCTCCGGGTCGGGGAGGAGGTCCTGCCCCAAGTGGAGGAGTTTAAGTATCTCGGGATCTTGTTCACGAATGAGGGAAAACTGGAGCGTGAGATCGATAGGCGGATAGGTGCAGCGTCCGCAGTGAAGCGGGCGCTGTACCGGTCTGTCGTGGTGAAGAGAGAGCTGAGTCAAAAGGCAAAGCTCTCAATTTACCGATCGATCTACGTTCCCACCCTCATCTATGGTCATGAGCTTTGGGTTATGACCGAAAGAACAAGATCTCGGATACAAGCGGCTGAAATGAGTTTTCTCCGCAGGGTGGCTGGACTCTCCCTTAGAGATAGGGTGAGAAGCTCAGTCATCCGGGAGGGACTCGGATTTGCAAACAAAATGATAAATCAATTTAATTTTGCTTTAAAAGTGATTTTAAACTTCGCGCCGTGTTTATTCATGGGAAATCCAATTACACGCGAATGCACCATTTGTGACTTAAAATCGGGCAGAGCTCTGGGCTTGTCAGTGCGCATGTGTGAGCTACTCCACCTGAAGGTAAGTCTCATACGGCATCAGACCTAAATTAGATCCTGCTGTTTCTTGTTCCATCACCCAAACTATTTTCTGCTTCCCAAACTGAAGACAAATAGCTCAAATCTTCACATAGATTGATAAATTTGTCGTGTTTTAAATTGTCCGCTATTAAAGAGACCAGAGCCCTCGGCCCGATTTTACGTCACAGATGGTGCATTCGCGTGTAATCGGATTTCCCACGAATAAACACGGCGCAAAGTTTAAAATCACTTTTAAAGCAAAATTAAATTGATTTATCATTTTGTTTGCAAAAATGAACATTTTTAAATGATAAAATATATATATTTTGAGCAATTTTATGAATAGTAAAAAAAATCACGTCAGTGACACTTTAAGTCGTAGAAAAAGGAGGCAACAAAAAGATACCAAAGCATGAATACAGGGAGGAGGAACATTCGATAAATAATAATGAAGACAGAGATTAGCCAGCCGAGAGAAGCAGTTCATTTCCTCCAAGTTCCCAAAGGAGGGAGAGGAACATGTTGTGCTTTGCTTCAATACACAGGCAAAGATCACCGCGGTGCTGATGGGGCTGAAGATTAGAACTTCTAGTCCTGTAACATGAAAGGTGTGTTTGCTATGTGTGTGTACATTTGTGCTGGCTTAGAGCATCTGCAGCTTAAAAACACATATGCAGCTTCTATTTTTTTATGCAAAAGAGAGAATTTCAAATTTGTTTTGTGTTCGTCAAATTAAAAAAGTGGATTTTTTTAATTCTCCCATCTTTGCTTGGAGATGTCTTACAAGTGAACATCCCATCACAACACAAGACACAGGAGCTGTGAATTATCATCGCCCCAACAGATTGTGCAAGATCTCTTTAAAAATGTTACCATAGTTGAAGTCAACCCTGCACACGATCCATCCATCCATCCATCCATCCATCCACCTTCTTCCGCTTATCCGGGGTCGGGTCGCGGGGGTAGCAGCCTAAGTAGGGAGGCCCAGACTTCCCTCTCCCCAGCCACTTGGAGCAGTTCCTCCGGGGGAATCCCAAGGCGTTCCCAGGCCAGCCGAGAAACATAGTCCCTCCAGCGTCCTGGGTCTTCCTCTGGGTCTCCTCCCGGTGGGACGTGCCCGGAACACCTCACCAGGGAGGCGTCCAGGAGGCATCCTAACCAGATGCCCGAGCCACCTCAACTGGCTCCTCTCGATGTGGAGAAGCAGCGGCTCTACTCCGAGTCCCTCCCGGATGACTGAGCTTCTCACCCTATCTCTAAGGGAGAGTCCAGCCACCCTGCGGAGAAAACTCATTTCAGCCGCTTGTATCCGAGATCTTGTTCTTTCGGTCATAACCCAAAGCTCATGACCATAGATGAGGGTGGGAACGTAGATCGATCGGTAAATTGAGAGCTTTGCCTTTTGACTCAGCTCTCTCTTCACCACGACAGACCGGTACAGCGCCCGCTTCACTGCGGACGCTGCACCTATCCGCCTATCGATCTCACGCTCCAGTTTTCCCTCATTCGTGAACAAGATCCCGAGATACTTAAACTCCTCCACTTGGGGCAGGACCTCCTCCCCGACCCGGAGAGGGCATGCTACCCTTTTCCGGCTCAAGACCATGGCCTCGGATTTGGAGGAACTGATCCTCATCCCGGCCGCATCACACTCGGCTGCAAACCGCTCCAGTGAAAGTTGTAAATCACGAACTGATGAAGCCAGTAGGACCACATCATCTGCAAAAAACAGAGAAGCGATTCTAAGGTCACCAAAACGGATCCTCTCAACACCTTGGCTGCGCCTAGAAATTCTGTCCATAAAAGTTATGAACAGAATCGGTGACAAAGGCAGTGCTTTAAGTGGGCCGGAACTCACCGGAACCCAGTTCCACCACTTCTAAAATTTAACCCTGAGAGTACCGGGACTTTTTTTAAGAGTAAGGTGCGTTCCGGAACTTATTTTCGTCTTCTTCACTTGAAAGACCCATGGCAGACGGCATAATTTCCCCCTGACTGGATTTCAAGACAGAGCAATGCATCTTCTCGACAATAAAACATCTTTGGTGGAGCGCGTCATTTGGCCAATCACAACCTCAGGACAGACGGGGGGAGGAGACAACAGCGAAATCTGTTAAAAAACAAACAAACTCTGCAACGCGACAGAGCGCGAGGGAGGCGGAAGTAGAACAGGCAGTGTTTCTTGACGATACGAGAGAACCCAGCTGATGAAAACATGACAGAGTCATAAACTAACTTCACCACGGTGTGTATGAAGGAACAGCTGCAGGCAAGTCTCTACATTAAACCACATCTATCACTAAATCAGAAACTGTAAAAACCCCTCCTAAATTCACTGTTGGTGATTATTAAAATGTCACCTGTTCATTGGGTAAAGTTAATATTTTTATACATGCAGTTGAGTGTAACCATTGTTTAGTAAAATGGCATGTTGTGTTACAAATAAAACTAAATAAAAATTAACAAAATAAAAGTCAATTGCACCCCTAAAGCCAATAAAGTGTCACATTAATTTCATTATCTTAGCCACATGAGTGAGTTTAAAAACAGGATGATGTCTATATGATCTAGTTGAATGTGTCTCTAAAATATCCTGATTCATGATCAATAATAATTTAAACAATTTTTAATCTGTCCACAGGACCTGACTTTATTTTGTTAGATGTCTCTAAAATAGTTATTGAATCAAGTGTTTACATGTAGGTAAACATAGATGTTTAACAACTTGTTAAAATACACCAGAATGCAGGAAATGGCTTCTACTTTATTCAAAATTTCTGGCAAAACATCTTCACCAGCATATTTAAGAAATGAGTTTTTACTTTTAGTAAGTAAGTTTTATTTATATAGCACATTTCACAGACATGAGAGTCACATAGTGCTTTACAAAAGGAAAAATAAAATCATAAAATCACAGAAGTACTATACAAAAAGGTAAAACATAACAAACTCTAAAATCAATGTACAAAATTAACCAAAAGCCTGTCTGAAGAGATAAGTCTTAAGTTTTTAAATGCATCTGTTGACTCGGAGCAGTGCATTGTTAGCAAAATGTTCTGCTGTATTTGACTTGCTGCTGTTGTTGATTTTCTGGTTGACATAATCTTTCCTATTTATGTCCTCATTAAATCAGGTTAGTAAATGAATTTTACCTGAAGCATGTTACAAAATCTTTGGGGGGGGGAAGGGGGGTTCGGCGGCGCAACATTTGTCACCTTTTTCATCCCTTCTGAGTTTATTATTATGACATTAGGGAGGGTACCGGCACTTATTTTTTTCCACTTAAAGCACTGGACAAAGGGCAACCTTGGCGGAGTCCAACTCTCACCGGAAACGAGCCTGACTTACTGCCGGCAATGCGGACCAAGCTCTGACACCGGTCGTACAGGGACCTAACAGCCCTTATCAAAGGGCCTGGTACCCCATACTCCCGGAGTACCCCCCACAGAACCCCCCGAGGGACGCGGTCGAATGCCTTCTCCAAGTCCACAAAACACATGTAAACTGGTTGGGCAAACTCCCACGCACCCTCCAGGACCCTGCTGAGGGTGTAGAGCTGGTCCAGTGTTCCACGACCAGGACGAAAACCACACTGCTCCTCCTGAATCCGAGGTTCGACTATCCGACGGACCCTCCTCTCCAGAACCCCTGAATAGACCTTACCAGGGAGGCTTAAGAGTGTGATCCCCCTATAGTTGGAACACACCCTACGGTCCCCCTTTTTAAATAGGGGAACCACCACCCCAGTCTGCCAATCCAAGGGAACTGCCCCCGATGTCCACGCGATATTGCAGAGTCGCGTAAGCCAACACAACCCTACAACATCCAGAGCCCTAAGGAACTCCGGGCGAATCTCATCCACCCCCGGAGCCTTGCCACCGCGGAGCTTTTTAACCACCTCGGCGACCTCAGCACCAGAGATCGGAGAACCCGACCCAAAGTCCCCAGGCTCTGCTTCCTCAGTGGAAGACGTGCCAGTAGGATTGAGGAGGTCTTCGAAGTATTCCGCCCACCGACTCACAACATCCCGAGTTGAGGTCAGCAGCACGCCACCTCCACCATAAATGGTGTTTGTTGTGTTCCATTTAATACCACCAAGAGAGTCCAGCATGTTGTTTGAACACCACTTTATTCTGCTTTGTCACCTGACAACAATCAAGACTTCTTCACTTATATACCTTTTTACACCACCATGTAACCAAGAGTTATACTGACACCAAGTGGCTAAACTGTTACATCATCATATCATGACATCCTCCTTTCTTTAAAATATCACAATATACATTTACAATAATACACATATTCATTAACCTTTAAATGTTATATCATCATATCATGACTTCCTCTCTTTAAAACATCACAATATACATTCACAATAAAACACATATTCATTAACCTTTAAATCACAAGTTCAGTCTTTGAGGTTTCTTGATCTGCCTTGTTGATCTTCTTAAGACAGGTTCACTAGAAATCTCTGTGCTTGAAGAAGATAAAGAAATAGAATTAGATGGAGATGATTTATGACCTTCTCCGTCTGTTTCGTCTACTCCATCCCCTTCACCAAAAACAACTGGCTCCTTAACAGTTTTTTGTATTTTAAGCAAACTGCGTCTATTACGTCTAATTATTTGTCCTTCCTCAGTTTTTACTGTAAAAGATCGAGGAGCAACTTCTTCAAGAACATTAGCTTTGGTCATCCATCTACCAGAATCTTCAATTCTGACTGTGTCATTTCTGTTGAGAAGCGGAAGCTGCTTTGTTGTTTTGTCATACACATGTTTTTGTTTAGCTTTTAAAGATCTTAGCTTTCGATGTAGTTTTGGAATCTTTCTCACTTTAGTGTAACATGGTAATGTAGTTCGCAGTTTTCTATTCATCAACAATTCTCCTGGTGATAATCCACATTCCAGAGGTGACGCTCGATAACTAAGCAAAGCAAGATAAGGATCTGAACCACTGTCAGCAGCTTTCTTCAGTAGTTGTTTGAGAATATGAACGCCTTTTTCAGCCTTCCCATTTGACTGAGGATACAGGGGGCTTGATGTAATGTGTTCAAATCCATAATGATCTACAAACATCTTCCACTCCTTGCTACTGAAACATGGTCCATTATCACTTACAACCACATATGGAATACCATGCCTGGCAAAAATGGATTTCACATGTGTAATCACACCAGTTGATGATGTACTTGACAACAATGCCATCTCAGGAAAGTTAGAATAGTAATCAATGACAACTAAGTAGTCTTTGCCCTGAAGATGAAACAAATCCATTCCCACTTTATGCCATGGTTCCATTGGCATGTCCATAATAATCATAGGTTCTTTAGTTTGCTTATTTCTGTGTTTTTGACATGTTTCGCATGATCCTATCATTCTTTCAATGTCTCTATTTATTCCTGGCCAAAACACAGTTTCCCTGGCCCTTCTTTTGCATTTCTCAATACCAAGATGACCTTCATGTATTCTACACAGAATATCTTGCCGTAAATTTTGTGGAATAACAATCCTGTTCTGCTTTAATAAAAGTCCATCCACATGGCTCAATTCACTTCTAATGTGGTAGAATAATGAACTAGATCCTTCTGGCCATCCATTCTCCATGTGTTCAACCACACGTTGTAACTCTGCATCAGCTGCTGTTTCTGCTACTATCTGTCCAAACTTTGCATTAGATACAGGTAGAGCTGCACACACCATGTTCACATAGCTTTCCACATCTTCTGCAGTAGTACTCATTGCATCCTTAAGAGGTGCTCGTGACAGTGCATCAGCTATGATAAGGTGTTTTCCTGGCGTATATATCAGTTCGAAATCATATCTCTGAAGTTTCATCATCATTCGTTGAATTCTTGGAGACATATCATTCAAATTCTTTCTCACAATTGTTACAAGTGGTCGATGATCTGTTTCTACAGTGAATGATGGTAAGCCATAAACATAACTGTGAAACCTCTCCAATCCAAAAACTAATCCTAGACATTCTTTTTCAATCTGAGCATAACGACACTCTGCTTCTGTCATTGATCTGGATGCATAAGCAACTGGTTTCCACAGCTCACCCTCAGCTTGCAGTAACACAGCTCCTAAACCATCCTTGGAAGCATCTGTCGACACCTTAATGCTCTTTGCTGGATCATAAAAGGTCAGCACAGGTGCAGTAGTCAGTAGTTTTTTAAGGCTTTCCCACTCACAATCATGTTCATCAGCCCACTGAAAATCATTTTCTTTACACAAAAGTTGTCTAATACTGGACGTTCTAGCTGCGAGATTGGGAATAAATTTACCAACAAAGTTTATCACTCCCATGATGCGCTGTACTCCAGTTTTATCTTTGGGTATTGACATGTTAAGTATGGCATTTATTTTTTCTTGACTTGGCTGTATGCCCTGTACCGATAACTTATCTCCCAAAAATATAATTTCTTCAACTCCAAAAAGACATTTACTTTTGTTAAGTTTTAGTCCATGACTTTTAATGCGCTCTAAAACTTTGACGAGTCTCTCATTGTGCTCTTGACAAGTAGAACCCCAGATTATGATGTCATCGACATACACTCGAACTCCTTCAAGTCCTTCAACAATCTGTTCCATTGCTCTGTGAAATATTTCAGATGCTGAGATTATTCCAAATGGTAGCCTCAAAAAACAGTATCTGCCAAAAGGAGTATTGAAAGTACAATACTTGCTGCTACTTTCATCAAGTTTCAGCTGCCAAAAACCTTGTGAAGCATCCAATTTTGTGAAATATCTTGCACCCGTCATTTCACTAGTAATTTCTTCACGTTTAGGTATCTGGTAATGCTCACGTTTAATATTTTCATTCAAATCCTTTGGATCCATGCACAATCTCAGTTCTCCATTCTTTTTCTTCACACACACCATCGAGCTAACCCAATCTGTTGGTTCTTCAATTTTTTTAATCACTCCCAACATAGTCATGCGTTCAAGCTCTTTCTTCACTTCATCTCTTAATGGTGTAGGAATTCTTCGAGCTGGATGTATTACTGGTTTTGCATTTTCTTTTAACTGTATTTTATATGTAAAAGGTAGTACACCAAATCCTTTAAATACATCAGCATAGTTTTGCACTATAGAATCAACAGAGTCATGTTGCTTACTTACAGCTGCATCAATGCGATTTACTCTTTTCACCAACTGCAAGTTTTCACAGGCTTTGTCACCTAAAAGAGAGTCCAAACCATCACTAACTACAGAGAATAATAGATTGTGTGTTTTTCCTTTGACGGTCACTTTTAGTCTACACGTTCCCAAACACCTTATACTTTGTCCATTATAATCTCTGAGCGTGATTATTTTATTCTCTATTTTTGGCTTGACTTTCATTGTTTTAATGTCAGACATACTAATCAGGTTTGCTTTAGCACCAGTGTCCAATTTCATGGGAATAATAGTGCCATTAATTTGCAACGGTGCTATCCATTTATCTTCTCGGATAACATGAATTGTTTCTTGTGGTTTATCTTCACAGTTTACCATACCAATAAAAAATGTGTCATTCAGATCAGCATCTTCATCAGCATCTTCATCTTCAACCAAATTCACAGACCTTCCTCTTCTCTTCGAAAAGCACTGCTTGGCAAAGTGGTTTTTTCCCCCACACTGAGAACATTGCTTTCCATACGCAGGACATTGTTTCAGCTTATGTCGAGAACCACATCTCTTACAGTTGAACATCTCTTCATCCATGCGTTGCACAGCCCGTTGTCCTCTGCGATGTTGTCCTCTGCTTGAAACTGCACCAACCACAACAGATTCACTGATGCTGGCCGGGTTGTCTTCTGCATTGTTGAAAGTCCTCAGGTGCATCCGGGAGAGCTCACTGGCTTGGCAAATCTTCATAGCTCCTTCCAAGGTAAGCTCCATTTCTCTCAACAGCCTTTCTCGGATCTGCTTGTCTGCCACGCCAAACACTATCTGATCACGAATCATGGAGTCTTTCAGTGTGCCAAAGTTACATGTCTGAGCCTTCAACTTCAGATCAGTCAGAAAACTATCAAACGTTTCATGTTGATGCTGCACACGAGATCGGAACACATATCTCTCGTATGTTTCATTTTTCTTTGGTGAACAGTGTCTATCAAAATAATCAAGCACATTCTCCAACTTGTCTTTGTCGTCTTCGTTATCAAAAACAAATGTGTTGTACACTTCAATGGCTTGTGAACCTGCTATTGTCAGCAGTAGTGCTACCTTTCTGCTGTCTGGCTCCTCATCCAGTCCCATGGCCTTCACATACAGCAGAAACTGTTGCTTGAAGTTCCTCCAACTGCTGTCAACATTGCCGCTCAGCTTCAAAGTCTCTGGTGGCTTCAAAGAATCCATGTTCCTCACTTGTCAGTGATCCAAACTGGTTACTTTACTCCTGACACCATGTTGTGTTCCATTTAATACCACCAAGAGAGTCCAGCATGTTGTTTGAACACCACTTTATTCTGCTGTGTCACCTGACAACAATCAAGACTTCTTCACTTATATACCTTTTTACACCACCATGTAACCAAGAGTTATACTGACACCAAGTGGCTAAACTGTTACATCATCATATCATGACAGTGTTGGTCTCGTACCTCTTTCCTCCCCTGAGACGCCGGGTGGTGGACCAGAATCGCCTCGAAGCCGTACGGAAGTCATTCTCCATGGCCTCTCCGAACTCCTCCCACGCCCGAGTTTTTGCCTCAGCAACCACCCGAGCCGCATGCCGCTTGGACTGCCGGTACCTATCAGCTGCTTCCGGGGTCCCACAAGCCAAAAAGGCCCAATAGGACTCCTTCTTCAGCCTGACAGCATCCCTCACTGCCGGTGTCCACCACCGGGTTCGAGGGTTGCCACCTCGACAGGCACCAACAACCTTGCGGCCACAGCTCCGATAAGCTGCCTCGACAATAGAGGCGCGGAACACGGCCCACTCGGACTCCATGTCCCCCGCCTCCCTCGGAACGTGTTCAAAGCTCTCCCGGAGGTGGGAGTTAAAGCTCCGTCTTACGGGAGACTCTGCCAGACGTTCCCAGCAGACCCTCACGATACGTTTGGGTCTGCCAGGTCTGACCGGCATCCTCCCCCACCATCGGAGCAAACTCACCACCAGGTAGTGGTCAGTAGACAGCTCCGCCCCTCTCCTCACCCGAGTGTCCAAGACATGCGGCCGCAGATCAGATGAGACGACAACAAAGTCGATCATCGAACTGCGACCTAGGGTGTCCTGGTGCCAAGAGCACATATGGACACCCTTATGCTTAAACATGGTGTTCGTTATGGACAATCCATGACGAGCACAGAAGTCCAATAACAGAACACCACTCTGGTTCAGATCAGGGGGGCCGTTCCTCCCAACCACACCCCTCCAGGTCTCACTGTCATTGCCCACGTGAGCGTTGAAGTCCCCCAGTAGAACAAGGGAGTCCCCAGGAGGCGCACTCTCCAATACCCCCTCCAAGGACTCCAAAAAGGGTGGGTAGTCTGAGCTGCCGTTTGGTGCATAGGCACAAACAACAGTCAGAGCCCGTCCCCCCACACGTAGGCGAAGGGAGGCTACCCTCTCGTTCACCGGGGTGAACCCCAACGTACAGGCACCAAGATGGGGGGCAACCAGTATGCCCACTCCTGCTCGGCGCCTCTCACCAGGGGCAACTCCAGAGTGGAAGAGTGTCCAACCCCTCTCAAGGAAACTGGTTCCAGAGCCAGAGCCATGCGTTGAGGTGAGTCCGACTATTTCTAGTCGGAACCTCTCAACCTCACACACTAGCTCAGGCTCCTTCCCCACCAGAGAGGTGACATTCCATGTCCCAATGGCCAGCTTCTGTAGCCGAGGATCAGACCGCCAGGGTCCCCGCCCTCGGCCGCCACCCATCTCACACCCTGCACACCTGTTACCAAAATATTTAATGAGCCACTGGACACATTTTGAAGAAACATTTAACATCAGATGTACCTCTTTGAGTGACGAACATTAGATTGTCTGAAACGCTGACCTAAAGAGCAGTGGGTGATATGCATTCATTTCTTGTATTTTTAAATGCAGAGGTTTCTGTCAAGATTAAGTACTGAGAACAGTTTCTACCAAAATAAACCTATTTTCATCTGTGATTGTGAGATGGCATTTGTTCTTTCAGTCATTGCTTTTTTTGTTGTTGTTGCTTTTATCAATTTAAAATTATTCTAGTTCAACAGCAACACTTCCTCCTCTCACTCCTCTGCGGTGGGCTGTAGCGAGTGGGTGAAGTATGTGATGGAAACCTGGATAGCAGATATGACAAATAAACGCTCAGCATTTCCAAACTGTTTACTTTCCATAGATTGGTGCTGGCTTTCTGAAAAGCTCATTGGAAACAAACAGCACTGGTTTCTTGGAGAGATGTAAAGAAACTGGGTGGAATCTAGATGAGAGGCTGATAAAATGTTCTTGGACACCCAAGTAGACTGCAGGATTTGTGTATGGCAGCTAGCACTTACACATACACACACACAGACACACACACACGCACACACAGGATAATAATAATAATAATAACTATATAAATTGCATTTCCTGTGAAAATGCAGTGTGAACGCTGAAGAACTTGCTAAAAAGCAGCTGAAATTAGATAAAAAATACATGCTAAAATTTAGCTGAAATGAAAGAACAAGACAAAATTAGCAGAAGAAAGCAGAAAGAACACTTTTTTTTTGCTGAATTAGGTTTAAACAAGCAGAAATTAGCAGAATTTTTTTGAAATTAACAAAAATAAAAGCCCAAATTTTACAAAAAATTGCTGAGAAATAGACAAAAAGGAAGCGGAAAGAGCTGAAATTAGATAAAAAATGTGGACTTTAGCTGAAAAGGTTAAAATTAGCATACAAACAGCTAAATAGTAGCTGAAATACCAAAAAAAAAAAAAAATGCTAGAAGGAGCAGAACAGGCTGAAATTAGCATAAAGAAGTTAAATAGGCTGAAAGTAACAAAAATTACCAACGTGAATTTGTCTGAAAACAGCTGAAAGTAGCTAAAAAATTATTAAAAATCGTATCTGAAAAGGTAAAACAAGCTTAAATCAGCAGAAGAAAGCAGAAATAACATGTTTGCCTAATAAGGATGAAGCAAAAATGAGCACAAAAAAGTGGAAATTAGCAACAACAAAAAGTGGAAATTCGCAAAAATAAATAAAACAGCTGAAAAGCTGCTAAAATGTTCTGAAAGAAGCCTAAATTACCAGAAGGGAGCAGAGAAAGCACAGTTTTGCTGAATTAGGCTGAACAAAGTTTAAGTTTGTGCAAATAATGTTAGATTATCTGATAATGCTAAAATAAGCATAAAACAGTAGCTGAAACAGCAGAAAATGCTGAAACTTTCAGAAAAAAAACACAAAGGAGTAAACAAGCTGAAATTTGCAGCATGTTGTAGTTAACAGAAATAATCTGAAAGGTGCACAAAACAGCTGAAAACCCCCCAGCTGAAAGTAGCTGAAAGTAGCTGAAAAAAGTTTAAATTTGCACAAGGAAGCTGAGAGAAGCTGAACCAGAACAAAATGTGAAAGGAGCATTAAAAGGTTGTAAACACATCTAAAGATTTGAAGAATGTAAAATGAGCTCAATTCATTTTCTATGAGACAAAAAAGGGCAGAAAAAGCTAAATAATTCAAAAGCCAAAGCTGCACCAATACCAAAAGTCATAACACCCTTCTCCTGACGAGCTGAACGTTTTAATGTAAGATTTGTTGAAATAGCTTGAAAACTGTGGGACCAGAATCTCTCCAAAAATGTACAGAGAAAAATGGGTCACAACAGTTTGAATGCTCCATAAACATTCACACAATGAGTTGGGAGGCTGTGCCAAATGTATATTAAAACCTAAAAGTAAATGCACACAACTAAGTCCATGTTGAAAGAACAAATTATGTTATATAAAAAAAATTACATTACAAAAATATATGTCAGTTTCAATTTTGTTGTCACATCAAAACTGACAAGTTTTGAAGCCAGTGTTGGGACTCTGTTGCACCAGTGCTTCCCTGAACAATGAAAGGCCTGGCATTCCTTGAAGAGTTACATATCTCCCACTAGAATTCATTCCAGTCTTTTAAATTACAATAATTTTATGCTGAGAAGTAATAGAGTTGCAGCTGTTTTCAGCTAACGTTAATCTGTTAAATGATGCTGTGTATGATCTCGAGCAATATTTAGGAGATCTTGCAAAATGTGGTTAAATGAAGAAAATTCATTAAGGATGACTCTCAGCTACTGCCACACAAAATGTAGCTGAACATCTGTAAAACTGACTGTGCTGTGCCCAGTTCTGTGTTTGCTAAAGTTCTTTAGCTGTGTCAGCCAATTTGAATTGGGTTGACTAAACAGTTACACGTTTTAGATGTACAGCCAATGATTACTCTCTGTTTCACTAAAACCCATCCTCTGATTCAAGAGATATTTTGCTAACCATACGGTCGAACAAACACAGACACAGACAAAAAACATTGCTGTCTCATTTAGCCTTTCAGAGAATAATAATAATAATAATAATAATAATGAATTTAATTTATAACGCACTTTTCATTAACAAAAATCTCAAAGTGCTCAAAGAGACAGGCAGTAAGAGTTAAAACCTCGCTGTAGGCTCCTGAACATGTTTACATCCGTGTTTGTTTGGAGAACCGTTCTACTAATGTGTATTTCTACCTCACAGGTTTTAATCCATGATGGCACAAGACGTATTGTCTATGTCTGTTACCAAAATGTGTTTTTAACCAGTGAACAGATCTTAATGAAATTTGCAGAAATTTATGAATGGATGTACATCTACAACTGATGAACTTTTGAAATCAAACAATTCCAAGATGGCCACCACAGCTAACAAACATTAGCTAACATAAAATTGGTCAAACTCAGTCGGGTTTGCAGATGTTGAGTTTAAATTTGATGTGGTTGTAGTTGAGAGTAATTCACAACATCTGTTTTGAGTGTGGCATCTTGCAATACAACATGTGACTGTGAAGTAATCTTAGTTTACATTTTTAGCATGAAAGATGATATATATTACTACAAAATAAAAGCTTTAAACCCCGAAAGCATTACGGAAAGCTGGATTATAAAACTCTAAACCCAATTTATGTCTATGCTCTGAAGAAACTCAAACTTTAAGATATTTTTTTGGTCCTTTTTATACTTTTATTTTTAAAATATCTGTACTTGTGTTTTAAATATAGGCCTGAAGGCAAAAACTGTGTCACAATAGGTCAGACTGGGCTAAAACTGCTTGATGTATGAAACTGAAATGAGCTGAGCACACCGTTTACCGCAACATAAATTATTTTCAGATTACTTTGTTCTTCGAAACATTCATCCTACTTACTGAGCCGTCCAGGATTCAAGCAGGCTTATTTGGTTTGGGTTTTGCTGTAGTCTACAGTTTTAGGAATACAGGCGTCTGAGGGAAAACAGCAGGACTTGTGAATGAGCCTTGCATCTGCTCCGGAGACAAACCCAGACAGGATTATTTGATTGTGTATAAGCCCAGATTTGAGTTTTCTGGAAGGCATCTGCTTGCATGAGAGCAGTTCATGCCCACAGCTTTAGAGTAATATAATTATATTTGTCATATAGCAGCCAGATTGATATATTTTTTAATTCAGATGTACACCACAAATTTGGACAAATTGCAATGTAACAGAATGCAATAATCTGTTAATTTCATTAACTCGTAATTTATTCACAATGGAGAAAGTAAATACATCAAAGAGATGAAGACATTGTACCAGTTTAATGTGAAAAATAATGTAATTTTGATTTTGATGGCAACCACACCTCTCAGAAAAGTTGGGACTGGGCACAGAGTCCCACTGTGAAGCACCCTGTCTTCTTTTAACAACAGTCTGTAAATATCTTGGACCTGAGGAGAGCAGTTTTCAGAGGGGAATACCCAGTTTTTTTTATTTTTTTTATATTGGATGTTAGATTCTAGGTGCTCAACAGTCCTGGGTTTTCTTTGCCATTTTGCTTGTTTCATAATGTGCTAAATGTTCTCAAATGGTTAGAAGTCTGGACTGCACAGAGGCTACTTCAACTTTTCATACTTTTCTACTACAAAGCCATGCTGTTGTAATAGTTATAATTAGTATAGTTGCATAGTTATGCATAGTTTACCATTGTTTTGCTGGAATGAGTCCTTCCATTAAAAACAATGTTTGTATAGGTCAGGGGTGCTCACACTTTTTCAGCATGCGAGCTACTTATAAAAAAAACAAGTCCAAAAGATCTACCCAATACAAAAATGCAAAACATATAATTATCTTCAAATGTATTAAGGATTCTTTTTATGTACAATGTACCTATGTTGATGTACCTTGCATAACTGAATAAGCAAATATTGCACAACACATGTAATAAATCCGGGGTCACCAACGTGGTGCCCATGGGCACCTGGTCGACCGTAGGGACCAAATGGGGTGATGGTGACGCAATATAGATTTTTTAAATTTTATTTTAAAAATATATGGTAGAAATATAACAGAGTTGTTAAGTTTCCCTGCCCGCTCCAGGGGCCTCATGTATCAACCATGCGTGCGCACAAAAACATTGCGCACGTCACTTTCCACGCAAAGTGGCGTATGTATCAAATCTGATATGAACGGGAATATCTGCGCATTCACGTACAAATCCACGGATGCTCGCCTGCTTGCGTACGCACGTTTCTGTGGTTATATTTCCTTTGGCGACACTTACAGGTGCCGCTGTGAAACTGAAGCCCCACAATCTGTGGTTGACTTTAAGAGCGGCTCGAAGACCTTTCTTTTCAACCGAGCATACTTTACTCCTCATGATTCTACTTTTGATCTTAGTTGATACTGTTGTTGATTTTAATTGTTTTATTATTTGTCTTATTGACATTCAAATATGTTGCACCTTGTAGCACTTTGAGATCTGTTTGATGTAAAGTGCGTTATAAATAAAAGTTATTATTATTATTATTATTATTATTATAATTATTATTAATATTATTATTATTATTAACTGTTCATGATGTGAAAATGATTAATATTCCCTCCAAACACACGATTAACAAGTATTACATCCACATGACGCAGTGAAATAAAGCACGCGCAAAGTTGTGCCAAAAATAAATTTAACAGGAACGGATTCATTCAGCCTTACTGGAGGTTATGATAAATAGTGTAACACGCAGAGCATTTATTTAGAAACAGCTATAATTTTCCGATCTAGGATATGGCTTATCAGCCGTTTTCAGAAATAATAATTTTTCAGTTTGGCACTGCTGCGCTCTGGGTGGAATAGTGCATCACGCGTGCATACAGAAGCAGCGGTCAAACTGTTCCCGAGCTATGAGGGAGCTGCAGGTCGATCGGGACTGCAGTCCAGTCCACACAAAGCCGGATCATGTCCAATAGAATGGTCTCATCCATATGTTTCCAAAGGCTGAGTGGTCGCGCTTTGGAGCGCGCGCGCACCCTCACCGGTGTCGACACGGCAGCTGGAGGTGTTTCATTATCTGCGTTTATTGTAGATTCCCCCAAAATGACACGTGAAAGTACACCTTGTTATATAACTTGTAGGAGAGTAAAAGCTTCACAGACAGACTGCGCACAGGGCTGCGGGGCGCAGCGTCTGGAGACGCCAACATCATGTCATGAAAATGTCTCCACCAAGACGCACAGACTCGTTTCTTCACATCATCTACATAAACAAAGATCTATGTTCTAGCAAACATCCAAGTAAGTTCCTCTGTGTTTACAGTAATTATGGTAATAAACTCGTGCGCAAAGTTAATATTTCCACACAGAATGAATGAATGAGCCGGTTCGCGCACCACAGCAGGGTGCGCGAACCGACACACAATCACTCGTTCTTTGCATGATGAACACATTTTATTACTATTCTTACTTAGGATGTTTGTCCTCACTCATATTATATTAAATTCATTATATTCCCGAATCTAGAAATCATTTCTGATCGCGCAGGGATCAAACAAACATGTCCTTCACACATGCAGGAAGTAATTTGCATCTGTTTAACATATGTAAATGAAGGCGTGTCAGGGGAGGTGTCTCACGTGCGCTCAGTTCCACGTCAATTGTGTTGTACATAAGGAATGTGCGTGGATTCAGGTGTACGCACAGTTTGATAATTCTGGATTTTTTTGTGCGTGGACACTTTTCTGGATTTGTCCGTACGTGACTTTTCAGTAAGAAATCTACGCAAGTCTTTGTACATGAGGCCCCAGGTCTCTGAGGTCACACAGCTCCTGCTCTCTGTTCCACGGACAAAATATAAACGTTGGGGTGACCGTGCCTTTTCTGCGGCCGCACCTCTACTCTGGAATACGCTCCCACTTGAGCTACGTCAGATTACTGAACTTGGCCTTTTTAAATCGAAGCTTAAGACTTTTTTATTCCAACTGGCTTTTAGTAATTAAATATGTGGTGACATTTCTGGTTTTATTTTTGCTATTATGTTGTGTTTTCTTGATTTTTAATCTGTTGTCTTTTACTGTACTGCACTGTTTTTTGTTAAGCACTTTAGTCACCATCACCGTGGTTGTGTAAAGTGCTATACAAATGAATAAATGAAATGAAACTGATCCCCACCCCCTTCTTTATAAGAATCTGGTCTTTTACTTTAATAAATGTAAAAAAAAAAATCATTAGATATTTTTTACTTTAATAAATGTCATTTCTAAAAGCCCCCTCCAGCAAATCTAAAGTGGTCCACAGGCCACCAGTTGATAACCACAGTTGTAACAGGTTGTTATGGCTCCGGACACGTTTAATTTAGTGAACAAAGGCATAAAAATATCTCTTTTGGTACGGAGAAATTTACAGCGGTGTATTTTACAGACTGTCCCTGAACGCAGCGCGAAAGTGTGTTATGCAAACGCTCGCGCTGCGGGACAGAGAAACGTGCAGAGAACAGAGAGTAGTCAAGGAGGTTATTCTGTATGAAAAGTGTCTCGTATGATTTTAATAATAAAGCCACGTCAGCTCCCAACCAGTATGTTTAAGCGTGCAGAGAAACATCACAGCGTCACTCACCCGGAAGATGGTGGGGGCGTTTCGCTTTGAAGTTGCTGCTGTCCGAACAGGGATTTTAGTTCCTCCACCTTTCTCTTTCTCAGCTGGCTTTTCGGTGGGAAGTCCATGTCGTATTTTCCATGAACAGTCCGAAATCTGATTGTTTTCGCTTAGTATGTTTTGCTGCGTTCAACTTCCACCTTCGCGCCATTGTTTTTAGAAACTGCATGAGCGTGACCTAAAGCTCTCATCTGATTGGCTGCCGTGAATGTCAATCAAGGGGCGGGATGTTTTCAGTTGTCATCTGATTGGTTGCCCTGCATGTCAATCAAGTAACGGGATGTTTCATTGGCTGACAATTTTTTAATGTCACGCTGTGGGAAAAAAAATAAATAATAATAATGTCACGCTGCGATCGACCAGTAATGCCTCCGCGATCGACCGGTCGATCGCGATCGACGTAATGAGCAGGTCTGGTATAGGTCATGATGTATCTGTATCTATTTTTCCTCCATGACGGTGATTTTCATGATGTAAAAGATGCCAATGCCATAGGCACTAATGCACCCCTATACTAACAGAGAGGCTGTTTTTTTTTTTTTTTTACTGTGCGCTGATACCAGGTGTTGGTGGGTTCTTCTCTTTAGTGCAGAGGATGTGCTCATAGGCGTAATTTACACGGGGGTTAGGGGGGTTTTGACCCCCCCAATAATTTGATCCGGTCATTTAACCCCCCCAATAAAATGAAATCATTTCGTCATTATACATATCTTACATCAATAATTGATTTTCTTTATTCATTCAAATTTTTTAGTAAAATTGCTGCATGTTTTTAACAAACTCCCTGAGGACTGACCCCCTCCCATGCAAATAATTTGGTATCACCCATCTCACCGGCTACAGGAAGTCACGTGAGTCACGGAGCTGCTCATGAAGTTGCCCAGAAGTTTCTACATGCATGTGTTCGAAAAAGGCCTCCTTTGGTCGGACTGACTCTGTCGCTGCCCGCCCCTTGCTATGGATGTAGCTGCTATTAGCTGTGAGGTTCGCTGTTTTTGTTTGCAAGATACCACTCATAAACCACACCGCGGATTTTTAAATCAAGCTGATTTCACATTTGGTTCAGCTCAGGAGCCCATCTGCTGTAGTGAGGTAAGAAATATATTTTTTAAGCGTTTATTTAACTAAATTTAAAGAAACAAAGCTCCGGTTTGACCCGCCTGGCGCCTGCATAAAATTCAGCGAACTTTTTTTTTTTTAAATCCAGCTGATTTGAACATTTCGTCAAACTCAGGAGTACGTCTACTATCACCCATAAGTCAGCGAAGAAATACTGTATATTTTTAAGCGTTTATTTAGCTAAATTTAAAGAAAGAAAGCGTCCGGTTTGACCCGCCTGGCGCCTGCATAAAAATCAGCGAACTTTTTTTTTTAAATCCAGCCGATTTGAACATTTAGTTAAACTCAAGAACACGTCTTCTATAAAGTCAGCTTAGTAATATATTTTTTCTCGCAAAGAAATAATTGTTTTTACCGTGTTTCTTTGTGAAGTTCTTCGTACTAGCTGGGTCCTGTCGCCGCCATCTTGATCAGGACAAAGCTGACGCGTCGCGTGGAGATGACGCGTATACAGCAAGAGAAATTGAATATGATGTCCCATTAAGTAAAGCAGAAATAAAAATAATTGTTAAAGATAAAATAAATGATATGTGGCAGGAGAGGTGGGATTTAGAGGAAAGAGGAAGACATTTACATAACATACAGAAGGAGGTACTCCTAAGTGACGATAGTAGTTTAATGTCTAGGAGAGAGGAAGTATGGATTAAGTTGAGGATTAATAATAATAATAATAATAATAATAAATTCAATTTATACCGCACTTTTCATTAATAAAAATCTCAAAGTGCTTGGGCACACTACATTAAATAGTGGTCTAAAGATAATAGGAAAACATCCATCAGGTGACTGCTCTAATTGTGGGGTACTGGAAGGAGTGGAACATGTGTTGATTTATTGTAAGAAATATAATAAAGAGAGGAAGGCACTGGAAAGGGTAATGGGGAGTTCGGTGACAATGGTTACTTTATTGAAGAAAAATCAGTCACAGGTTATAACTAAAGCATTTGTTAAATATTTGAAAGTTACAAAATTAGCTGAAAGGATTTAATTTTATTTTAATTAATTAATTAATTAATTTATTTATTTATTTTTTGTTGAAAGTAGACTCTTGAATTACATCTCCGTCCAGTTGATGGCGGTAATGCACTGAGTTTGTAAACTGCCAGTAAACACCATCGAAGAAGAAGAAGAAGAGATGACGCGTATTAAACACTGAAGCGTATAGTGTACAATTTTTTCGTGTTTATTGTTAATCACAACCCCCCCAATGTTAGACCTAAAGTTACGCCCCTGGATGTGCTGTCCATGGTTTCCAAAAACAATTTAAATTTTTGGTTCATCTGATCACAGAACAGTTTTCCACTTGGCCTCACTCCATTTTAAATGAGTTTGGCCAAAAGAAGACAGGTGGTCTTCACTCACGGCTTCCTCTTTGCCTGATATAATTTTAACCAGCATTTGTGGATAATATGCAAGCTGTGTTTACAGGCAGTGATTTGTGGAAATGTTTGTGCAGTGATGTCCAGAACATTAGTATTGATGTTTGGGGGAATGCATGTAAAACAATCACAAAGCCTATTTTTGTATTACAGAAAAGAGCTGTAAGAATTATCACTAGAAAACATTACCGTCATCCATCAAGTACATTATTTTATCAACTGAAGTTATTGAAGTTCCATGATTTGGTAGACTATAATATTTTATCAGTTATGTATAGGGCTCAAAATAATGCATTACCTTTAAATATCCAAATGCATTTTGTTAAAAGACAAAGTTGTTATAATCTTAAGGGGACAGAGATGTTTGTAAAACCACAATTCAGAACTAGTTTGAAGGGACGTTCTACCTCAATCCAGGGAATTAGATTATGGAATGGCTTGGAGAATGTAGTTAAAAATGCCAAGTCAATGTTTACATTTAAGAAAATGATCAAAACGAATGTGTTAAAAATATATATATGAAATAGCGTAATGTGTATTGTATTAGTTAGAAAATTAGAAAGAGTTAGTCATTTTGTACTGTTGGTTGAAGATTATTATTGTTTAATCTGATTGTTGGAAAAAAGGGGCAGATATAATAAGATTTATTCTTCTTTCTGCTACCTTTCATTTTTTTATATTTTGTACATTATCATTTATGGGATTGTCTTGTATTTGTTTCTTTTGTAAAAAAAAATGAACAAATTTAATAAACATAAACATAAACATAAACAGAACTGGAACTGCTTTTAATGCCATGCTACCTCAGAAAACTCCCCAGATTCCTAAAACATTTTGAAGACTATTGTTGATGGGCTATTTAAAGTCATCCCAATTTTCCATTGAGGAACATTATTATGAAATTGTTTCACTAATTTTAGTTGCTGTTTTCTCACATACTGGTGAACCTCTTCCCAGTTTTACATCTAAGAAATTAGCTTTTTTAAATAATCTTTTTAAATCCAGTTCTCTTACTGACCTGTTGCCAATTAACCTAATTAGTTGCAAAACGCTCTTTGATTTATGTTTACCATCTTTCATTGTGAATAAAATTTGGGTTTGTGAGATTTTCAAACGGCTTTTGTTTATATTGTGCACTACATCCCAACTTTTTCTTAATTGAGGTTGTAAAATATGAAGTGGACAAGCCTTTTCAAATGAATACCATCAGCAGGATCTACACATGGGTTGAGGAAAAAAAATCCTGTGAGCTTTCACAGTCACATGTGAGGGAACAAAAACAAAACTCTCACTTGCTAAGAATGTGAGAGACGGCAAATAAATCCACCATTGAGCCCTCCTAAAAATAGAAACACGAAGAAACAGGAAAGAGAGTGCAGAGAACCACAGGGCTTAAAAGACACAGTGAGGGAAGTAGGCTGCAGCTTGTCAATCAAAAAATCTGAGAAACAAGGAGCGGAGGAGTCTGAAGGCTGCGATGCAGGGAGGTGTTGCAAGAGGAGAGAAAAGAGGGACAAGAATAAAAAGCTTTGTGAAACTCTGCCACGGAAACGGCACCCGTGTGCACGAGAACACAAAAGCTCATCTAGAACAGAGCTATTAATGTTAGAATGCACAACAAGAACCAGGAACTGATCACAAGCCTGTCAGGACTGAAGTTGTTTGGACTTTAACTTCATTTGACACATTTTACAGATGCCATTCTTCAACTTTGTTTTCATCAGCAGCAAGTTGCAACAATCGATGGGCCCAATGTATGCTGAATTATACGCAGACATAACAAATAATTTGGGAAATAAGGTCCGTCAACGTTCAACAGTTTTGTTGAAGACATTTTTTTAAAGCCTGCAAACATTGATGCCAAACTGAAAAGATGATTCACTTGTGCTGCATTTGGTTTTGAAGGAAAACGTGATGCGACAATGTTTTATTTAAAAAAAATGTTTTGCTTGTCTGTGTGTTCGAGTCTGAGTCTTGAGCAAGATATTTTATAAATACGCTGAGCGGATTTGAATGAAACTTAGAGAAAATAGTCATTGGAGGTACGACTACAACTAACTTATGCAGTCGACCTAAATCAGTACGACAGACTAACATTAAAAACACATGAATAGATTGAACTCAGTCAATTGGGGATGTTGATGTACAATCTGGTGTGGCAGTAGCTGAGTGTGGTTCATATTCTGAGAACTAGCTTATTGTACAAGAGCTTTGTTTAAAATGTTGCCATTAACTGTTTAGAGCAGGGCTATTCAACAAAACTGCTCAGGGGGCCACAGTTTCTGAAAGTCAACAGCTCGGGGGCCGGACATCCAGCGATTAAAGTCATTATAAGCCAAAGCTTACATGATCTGTTACCTCTTAAATTTGTTTATTTTATTGCATTGAATTATACATGCACTAAACAGAACCCCAAATCCAGAACCAAAAAATAAATAAAAAA
>JBBPBX010005271.1:58900-72754 GCA_038048925.1 Garcialebias charrua | reverse complement strand
TAGTGGCCTGGGCGCGAACCCGCGTCCTTCGGGTCCCAAGTCGGAAGCCCTGCCACTACACCATCTTGGCCCCTTTTATTGTATTGATGTTTGGGGGAAAGCATGTAAAACAATTACAAAGCCTATTTAGAATTTAGAATTATCACTAGAAAGCATTACTGTCATCCATCAAGTACATTATTTTATCAACTGAAGTTATTGAAGTTCCATGATTTGGTAGATTATAATATTTTATCAGTTATGTATAGGGCTCAGAATAACACATTACCTTTAAATATCCAAATGCATTTTGTTAAAAGACAAAGTTGTTATAATCTTAAGGGGACAGAGATATTTGTAAAACCAAAATTCAGAACTAGTTTGAAGGGACGTTCTACCTCAATCCAGGGAATTGGATTATGGAATGGTTTGGAGAATGAAGTTAAAAATGCCAAGTCAATGTTTACATTTAAGAAAATGATCAAAACTAAATTGTTAAAAAAAATATATATGAAGTAGCGTAATGTGTATTGTATTAGTTAGAAAATTAGAAAGAGTTATTCATTTTGTACTGTTACTGGAAGATTATTAATGTTTAAACTGATTGTTTGAAAAAAGGGGCAGATATAATAAGATTTTTTTCTTCTTTCTGCTACCTTTCATTTTTTTATATTTTGTACGTTATCATTTATGGGATTGTTTTGTATTGTGTTTTTTGTATAAAAAAAAAATAAAGAAAAGAAAAGAAAAATGAACAAATTTTATAAAAAAAAATAAAAAATAAAAATAAAGCCAAAACATTTGATTTGAAAATAAAATTAAAACTGTAAGAACGTGAAAATATACGTTTATAGATTAAAATGAAATAAATGAATAGTGAACTTTTCACATTATAGCGTGATACAGTACAGTTCTTTAATCTTCGATGGCATGGCAGAAATTTGTAGGTTTAATCTTTTTGTGACACTCGTATGATTGCGTCAGGAAGGGCATCCAGCAGAAAACAAGTGCCAAATCCTTCATGTGAGGTCGCTCGGACTCCTGCAGATTGGAGCAGCTGAAAGAAAAACACCACGTTTGGAATTTGGTGCTTTTGGTTTTCCAGTTGTGTATTTTGTGTTGAAGAACATCTTTTCGTTGCTGTCTCCTCATTCTGTGTGTGGGTTAAGTGATCAGATTAACCTCCTGATTAGCTCCTCACCTCAGAGTGACAGACATCTTGTTCTCTGTGTAGGATCTGCTTCCTGCTGTTAGCCTCTTTGTGGCTGATTTCATGCCGTATTTACCGTCATGTTGAGTTCTGTGTTCTCTGACTCTCTGCTGACAGCCTGTCGTGTTCCCCGCTGCCATATACCAGACAGATAGTGCCATTTAACACCGCCGCCTGAGGGAAATATGGCTTCTTTTATGATGGAGGATTTAAGTGATGAGTTCACGTCACCGGCCATGAAGCTGTCAGCCATAGAGCTTCGGCCTGGCTGGGGTCATGGTGGGGAATCAGTCCCGTCAAAGTGGGCGGGGGACAAGCAGCCCACCCACAGTCTTCTGTTGGGCTTTAACTCAAGACTGAATTTTGTTAGGAAACCCCACACCCCCTCCTATGAGCCAAATCCTGCAGAGAAGAGCACTTTTACAAGCCTGCCTAAAGGCTGTGAATAAAGGCTGCAGGACGGGCCTGGAGCTGTTGTTTGACTGCACACGGCACGCTGTAATAAAGTGGGCCATTCATGCTGAGCCCCCTTTACCAGATTCTCTGGGGGAGGTGAAGACATTCCTGCTACGCAGGCTGTGCACAGAGAGCTGGGCTGGTCCAGCTGCACTGGCTTTGGCTCATCTTCGGATCATCTGAAGATGCTTTTCTGCTCTCGTTTCCTGCCGCCTCCTTTGTGGCTGTATGAGATTAGGATGCAGACAAGTGGTTGCTCTTCTTCTGCTCGAGTGGAGAGTCAGAGTATCCGAAGACACTTTAGTTCACAAGAATGGATCAAACAAAAACACGCAAGAATGAACCCTCCCAAGGGCAAACAAAAAAATATTTCTCCTTTTGTCCTTTAAAATTACTTAAAATAACTTTCAAGAATATTCAAACGTTGTTTTGATGCACTAATGCTGCAACAAAATTATTACTTATTTGATTTTAACATGTTTGATTTGCTTTGTATGTATTTTTTTTAATCAATTTTGATTAATTTTGGTGTGTTGCATGCTTTCCATCAGTTTTTTCTCTTTGCCAAATAGAGCCAGGTCAGATTCAATAATGATCCCACCACCCTTGCCATGATCCACAGACCTGTTAGAACATGGCTGGATCACAGCAAATTAGAAAAACCTTCTTACATGACAGGCAGTCATTATGCTAGGATACTCAACAAATGAGTTTTTTCTATTTTCTATTTCCCTAATGTTTTCTACTGCTATTCTCCACAGTTTATGTACCTGCCTCAGCACACTCAGACTTTGTCAGGAGGTAGCTACCTTGTCCCATTTGCATGACATCACAACACATATTTTATTTTAGTGCTGGGTTGTTTCCATGTCCTTGTCAAAATTACTGTCAGTAGCCTAGGTATGGCGTCTAAATCATGTCAAATCCCGCAAGAACAAATACAAACCCTCAGGCACAAGGCCAGCGCAGCCTGCCTGGTTTAGAATTCCAGATGATCAGGCCACACTGGTGCAAAATGTGGGCCCTGCATTGGCAATGTTGCCACTGCTCCCATCACAGTTCATCCCTGCGTGCAATTACAAACCACCACAACCTTACTACAGAAACTGTGCATGCTCAAACCACTTTGCAATTTATAAAACTGAAGGGAAACCCATGCATTTTTTAGACACGCCTAGAGAACTTGCAAAGTTCATGCGTGGTTCACAAACCTTCCACATTCTTGATGACTTTTTAACATCATATAGAATCAGAATCAGAATTAATAATAATAAGAATTCTACATCAATGGCACTTGTTGAACTGGTGGAACAAATAACAAATGCTGTTGATCAAAAGAAGAGTTGTATTAGTATTTATGTTAATTTAAGGAAGGCATTTGATACTATAGATCATGGAATTCTTCTTGATAAACTATATAAATATGGTATTAGAGGGACAGCATTAAAGTGGGTAAATAGTTATTTGGAAGATCGAAAACAATTTGTTCAAATTCATGACATAAGATCCAAATTTAGTAATATCACATGTGGAGTGCCTCAGGGCTCAGTACTTGGACCCAGGTTATTTAATTTGTATGTAAATGACTTGGTTAATGTGTCAGACTTTTTTAGATGTATTTTATTTGCAGACGACACAACATTTATTTGTAAGGGTGATGATACAGAACAAATGCTGGAGTTAATACAGTCAGAATTTGTGAAAATACAAAATTGGTTTCGTCTAAATAAGTTATCATTAAATCTGGATGAAACTTATTACATAATAATAATAATAATAATAATAATAATAATAATAATCATATTAATAATAATAATAATAATAATAATAATAACTAGAAAGTTCCGGAGAAACTTTGACGGGGGCTGCCAGGCTGTTGCCAGACATCTTGAATCAAAATGGCTCCAAATGTTAATCAGTTCTAGAGATACATTTGATAAATACTTTCTATGAGTTTCAAACAGTACCAACAGTGAGTATGTTTTCATCAGATTCTAAATCATGTGACTTGACAGCAGCAGTTTGTGTGAGGAGTGTTCTCCCATTCATTTTCAATGGGGAAATATGGCAACTTTGTTAGCAAAATACATCGCCATGGTAACTCCGATTGCTTAGAAAAGTAATAGCACACATCTCTGAGTCGGGCCGGTCGTTTTGATATAACTTTTGTGGGGGTTCACTTTGTGGTTCGGTCCGTATTAAAGTTGAAAAAGATAACTTTTTCTGGTGTAGAATAATAAGTGGGCAGTAACCAACTAGTTCCTGGATTTGGAGATTCATTACGTCTTTGTTCGCAAATTACGTTGCCATGGTAAGTCGAAATGCCAATAAAAGTAATAGCACACATCAGGGGGCCGAGCCAGTCGTTTTGATATAACTTTTGTGGGGGTAGACATTGTGGTTCGGGCCGCATTAACGCTCGACGACAATGTAGACACACGTTCGAGCACAATAACAATAGGTGGCTTCCATGCATTTACATGCAATGGCAGCCCCCAATAATAATAATTTTATTTAAAAGCGCCTTTCAAGACACCCAAGGACACTTGTCAAACAAACACAGTTCAAACATTAGCAGTAACAAATTGAAAATTGAAATATAAAACACAAAGAATACAAAATACAAAATAATAAAAATACATTTAGTCAAGTTAATGATAAGCTAGTCTAAAGAGATGTGTTTTCAGAGCAGTCTTGAGAAAGGGAGGTGGTGTTTAGAAGGTCTGGCGGTAAAGCGTTCCAGAGGTGAGGGGCAGAGCAGGTGAAGGCCCTGGGGCCTCATGTACAAAGACTTGCGTGGATTTCCCACTGAAAAGTGACGTACGGTCAAATCCAGAAAAGTGTGCACGCACAAAAAGATCCAGATGTATCAAACTGTGCGTACACCGGAATCCACGCACATTCCTTTTGTACATCACAACCAACGTGGAACTGAGCGCACGTGAGACACCTCCCCTGACACGCCTTCATTTACATATGTTAAACAGATGCAAATTACTTCCTGCATGTGTGAAGGACATGTTTGTTTGATCCCTGCGCGATCAGAAATCATTTCTAGATTCAGGAAAATAATGAATTTAATATAATATGAGTGAGGAAAAAATCCTAAGTAAGAATAGTAATAAAATGTGTTCATCACGCAAAGAACGAGTGATTGTGTGTCGGTATTTGTGTGTGCGCGCACCCTGCTTTGGTGCGCAAGCTCATCCATTCATTCTGAGTGAAAATATTAACTTTGCGCACGAGTTTATTACCATAATTACTGTAAACACAGAGGAACTTAGATGTTTGGTAGAACATAGATCTTTGTTTATTTAATAGATGATATGAAGAAACGGGTCTGTGCGTCTCAGTGGAGAGTTTTCATGACATGACGTGATGTTGGAGTCTCCAAACGCTGCGCGCGCCACAGCCTTGTGCGCAATCTGTTTGTCTGTGAAGCCTTTACTCTCCAACAAGTTATATATGGTGTACTTTCACGTGTCATTTTGGAGAAATCTACAATAAACGCAGATCATGAATCACCTCCAGCTGCCGTGTAACCGGCGAGGGTGCGCGCGCGCTCCAAAGCGCGACCACTCAGCCTTTGGAATCATATAGATGAGACATTCCATTGATCAGGCTTTGTGTGGACTGGACTGCCCTGATCGGCCTGCAGCTCCCTCATAGCTCGGGAACAGTTTGATCGCTGCTTCTGATGTGCGTGATGCACGGCTCCATGTTGCTCCAGAGCGCAGCAGTGCCAAACTGAAAAATGATTATTTCTGGAAACGGCTGATAAGCCATATCCTAGATCAGAAAATTATATCTGTTTATAAATAAATGCTCTGCGTGTTACACTACGTATTTATTATATCCTCCAGTAAGGCTGAATGAATCCGTTCCTGTTAAATTTATTTTTGGCACAACTTTGCGCGTGCTTTATTTAACTGCGTCATGTGGATGTAATACTTGTTAATCGTGTGTTTGATGGGAATATTAATCATTTTCACATCATGAACAGTTAATAATAATAATAATAATAATAATAATAATAATAATGAATTCAATTTATAACGCACTTTTCATTAATGAAAATCTCAAAGTGCTACAAGGTGCAACAGAATTAAATGTCAATAAAACAAATAATAAAACAATTAAAATCAACAACAGTATCAGCTATGATCAAAAGTAGAATCATGAGGAGGTAGTGTAAGCTCGGTTGAAAAGAAAGGTCTTCAAGCCGCTCTTAAAGTCAACCACAGACTGTGGGGCTTCAGTTTCTCTGAATCACCTGTAAGTGTCGCCAAAGGAACAAGAACCACAGAAACGTGCGTACGCGAGCCATGGAGCTTGCGTGGAAATGTACCTGGATGCGCACATATTCACGTTCAGTTCAGTTTTGATACATACGGGGTTTTGCGTGGATAGTGACGTGCGCAATGTTTTTGTGCGCACGCACGGTTGATACATGAGGCCCTGCTCCCCATGGTGGAGAGGCGGGCAGAGGGTACATGGAGATGTAGCGAAGAGGAGGATCTGAGAGAGCGTGATGGGATGGAGATTTGTAGGAGGTCAGATAGATAAGGAGGGGCAAGGTTGTGGATAGATTTGAACGTGAGAAGTAGAATTTTGAAGATGATGCGTGATTTAACCGGGAGCCAGTGGAGCTGCTGCAGGACAGGAGTGATGTGGTTATAGTAGGAGGTTTGAGTGATGACACGGGCAGCTGAGTTCTGGACCATCTGTAACTTGTGGAGAGATTTGTTGGGGAGGCCGTAGAGAAGGGAGTTGCAGTAATCGATACGGGAAGTCACAAGACTGTGCACCAGGATGGTTGTGGAGCGGGGTGTAAGAGAAGGACGGAGACGGTTAACATTACGGAGGTGGAAATAGGCAGACCGAGTACATGATACACAGCAACAGAAAAACAGATGTTCACGCTCCATTTTTGGTAGATGGAACTGAAATTTGTAGAGTTAGTGAGGTGAAATTTTTGGGTGTTATTATTGATGAGAAATTAACATGGAGACCTCACATAAACAATTTGAGAACAAAAATATCTAGATCGATAGCAGTTCTGTATAAAGTAAGAGAGTTATTCACTGATAAAGCAATGTTTATGTTGTATAATGCAATAGTTGTTCCTTATTTGGTTTACTGTATTGAAGTCTGGGGTAAAGCGTGTAAAACTATAACTAATCCTTTGTTCATTTTACAGAAAAGAGCTGTACGAATTATTATGAAAAAAAAACTATAGATATCCGTCGACTACTTTATTTTATCAACTGAAAATTTTGAAGTTCTATGATTTGGTTAATTATAACATTTTGTTGCTTATGTATAAGGCACATAAAGGCATGTTGCCTGTCAATATTCAAACAAATTTTGTTAAAAGAGAGAGTGTATATTTTCTTAAAGGAATTGAGATGTTTGTGAAGCCTTATTTTAGTAGTAGTTTGAAGGAACGATCCACAATAATTCAGGGAATAGGATTGTGGAATGGTTTGGAAGATACCGTTAAAAATGCCAGATCACTGTATACATTTAAGAGACTGATAAAGACGAGTTTCTTGGAAGAATATGGAAATCGTTAATATATATCTACTTAATTTGTTGTCTGATTTGATTAAGATGTTTGAGTTTTTATGTTTTTAATTTAGCTAGATTGTTATTGTCTTTGTGAATTACATTTTTATGTATAATTTGATTTACATTAGAATTGAGTAAAAAGGGGCAGTTTTCATAAGACTAGTACTTCTTCTGCCACCTTTCATTTTATTTTATTTACATTTTTTGATTGTATTGTATGTATAATTGTCATGTTTTTAAATGAAATGAATTCATTCAACCTTTATTTAGTCAGGTAAATCTTATTGAGCCTTTATTGGGAATACACCCCCCCCCCTAAAAAAAAGTTAATAATGTCCCGAGAGCGCACGCTGTAGCTGCACTCATGTAGTGACATGTAAGAGGAGATGTATGAAGGCAACAGACCAAGAAGTGATTTAAAGATGAAAATGTACAAGTGGGAGAGTCTGTGTGAAGTTAATGATGACCAGTTAACCAGTGAATACAGGGTGCAGTGGTGGTAGTTACAGCCAGTTATAAATCTTAGTGCACCATGATAGACTGCATCCAACATCTGCAGAGTGCTTGTAGGAGCATTCACGTAAATATGTTCACCGTAGATTTGAGGGGCAGCAGTTTGAGCAGGGAGGCCCAAACATCTCTTTCCACAGCCACCACTTCCAGCTCTTCTGGGAGGACTCCAAGGTGTTCCCAGGCCAAACAAGAGACAGTGTCTCCAGCATGTCCTGAGTCTTCCCTGGGGTCTCCTCCCAGTCAGGGATGCCCGGAGTACCTATAGGGAGAAGCCCAGGAAGCATCCTTACCAGATGCATGAACCACCTCAACCTCAAACCAAAAGCTGGCTCTTGGGACGTGGAACTAACAAAACTAGTAAGATTAGTTTTATAAAATTTTTAGTGGTTTTATTGAATTGGATTTGTGCTTTATTATTAAAAAATATCATAGCTGTATTGTAGTAAATTGATTACATCATATTTATAAGCATCTTAAGCGGGGCATCTTCCAGCTCTATCTGGACTGTCATTGCAAGGGCAAAAATAATATTAGTCTGCATCTTTTTTAAATCACCAAAGAGTCCACAGTTATATTTCTCAAAGGTTTCATAATACCGAGATGATTGCAACATCCATCTTATCAGCATTCGTACCCTTTAAAGGTTGTCACTGAAGCACAGAGATTAGGGCACAGCAGAACATGCAGGGTTATTGTTCCTATAAAATTCAATTTTCCTGTCTTCTATTTGCTTGTGTTGGGTTTTACACCATATTAGATGTCTAATGGTGTTCATAAAAGATAGCATGTCTTTTAATGAACCACAGTCAATATGACTGCATGATGTTCAGGCTTGATCTGTGCAGAAGAAAAATAACTACTTTGCAAGTAAATTGATCAAAGTTTGCTGCTTATTTCCACTCAGTTACACAAATCATGAAAAGCAGCTAGATGGGAGCTATTGACTGGCTTCAGTTATCCTGCTGAGGCACAAAACGATTACACATTAACAAGTTTGTGATTCATGTATTTTCACTTGAGAACAAATGTATACCCTTGTCCAATATTCCAAAGTAATTTAAAGTGTGTGCATTGCTCTTCTCACTGAAATTGATAGCTTGTATTGAAGAAGCTCTAAACGAAACCCATTTTCTTGAAGTAAGAAATGTACGGTATTAATTCATTATTTGTATTTTTTGGGGGTTTTGCTTTGTTTTTTGGTGTGTGCTCAAAAGTACTTCATTTCCTCTTAACAATTAGACGTGAAGTATTTAAGACGTAATAAAACACTGATCAAAAGTGCTCAACCTCCAGTAGATTTGTGCAGACATTTAAAGCAGAGATGCATGATGTATTGAAAAGTTCAGGAATAACCACTAGAGACAAATTGAGAATAGGTGCAGAAAAGATGGATCAAATAGAATATAAATATAGTTTCAAGATCATTTTTTCCCCCCAAGAAAATGAGTTCTAAGAAGGTTGAAGATTTCTTTCAGGCAAATCAAAATTTGATCAATGGTCACCAATCTCTAAGTATGAATACTCCAAAAGTGATATGTGAGGCTCATGAACACGTTCAATCGAATATCTTGTATGTTATTTTTGAAGCAGGTTTTGAACCAATGTGTTATGAAGCTGCAGCTCACATGACCAAGACAGGATCAATAGACATGATAGGGAAAGTCATTAAAAAAATGAAATAAACATACAAGAACTGGTCGGAGCATGCTGATTGGTGGTCTGCTAAATAAATCTAGCAGACTTGGGGTCAGTGTTAACAACATGGTGTGCCTTTTCAACTTGCAACATATAATTTTGGGATGGACAGGACAGATATACGCCATAGCCAAAAACTACCATGTCAGCTAAAAAGGTAAACGAGGAGTTATCAAAATGCAATTTTATGCAATGCTTACATGACAGCTCGCATTGTTTGATTTAAATCAGTGGACAAGTTGAAAGTTGAAAACAAAACTGGAGGAAAAACTTGCAGTGTATGACCGTCTTCTACTAATCATTTATGTGGGACACTGGTTTTTGTTTACAGTGTATATTCAGTATTGTTGTAGACTTGACCACAAGTATGTTGTCTAGATTAAACTACCCTATAAGATAACACTCCAGAGGTAGCCATTGCATTCTGGAAAATATAAATGTTATTATGGTAATGGATGCAATGAGGGTGAAAATGCTTTTTTAAGCAATAATTCAGTGCTGAGTATGGACTTTCCTGACCATTTTGACCTGCTCTTGTCTGCAAAAGCCACAACAGCTAATCAATAGATTGATTCATGGTGACAGGAGGCTGACGTTTCATCAGCCCGTGGTTATTGACAGACCCTTTGTGATTCCACACAGTATGTTCTTCAGTGGGTGGAGGATGACACAAACAGTAAAGTTGTTGGGGATTTTATGTAATAAATTATTTAAATACACTTTGAACCTATTATGTCATAGAGAATGTAAAGAAACTTGCAGCTCTAATAAGTCAAATCAGACAACTGAAGCTATGGAAATCATTCTTTACATTATAAGCGTATGACTTTTAAGAAACTGAAATTTTAGTTAGATAGATATTCCCTGCTCTTACGCACATGCACACACACACATGCTTCAGCACACAATGACGTGGGCGCAGGGCTGCTGCTGAGATGTTGCACAGGAAATAGTCTGCACCCTTGGATGTCTTTTTTATACTTAAATTGTGCTCACTCTTGACCTTGCAATGTCTCCTCTATGCTGGATTCCACACATCCAGATGCACCCAGTCACTAACAACCCCCCACCCAGTATCTAACACCCCCACCCACGAACACCCACCCCGTTTCAGCATCCAGACTAAATGACTAGGCAACGAAATCTAGAAATAACTTCATCACTCCTGAAAGAAACACCACTATGCTTCAGCAGATAGATATATATGATAGATAGATAGATAGATAGATAGATAGATAGATAGATAGATAGATAGATAGATAGATAGATAGATAGATAGATAGATAGATAGATAGATAGATAGATAGATAGATAGATAGATAGACAGATAGACAGACAGACAGACAGACAGACAGACAGACAGACAGACAGACAGACAGACAGACAGACAGACAGACAGACAGACAGACAGACAGACAGATAGATAGATAGATAGATAGATAGATAGATAGATAGATAGATAGATAGATAGATAGATAGATAGATAGATAGATAGATAGATAGATAGATAGATAGATAGATAGATAGATAGATAGATAGATAGATAGATAACTTTAAAGTTGTCAAGGTTCATGCTCAATAACCCAGGTAAGCAATCCAGCAATGTTCAGTCATGTCACCTGGATGGTTCAAATGACCTGACTGAACTTTAAAATTGGATTTGCATTATAGTAATGTATAATGTTTAATATTAAAAAATGCTCTTGAATATTAAACATTATACAACTACGGATATATTGGAGGTGTCCTGTTACAAAATGTACAATTTTGATGGTAAAACAAAATTAAGCTAATGGTAAATACATGTTTATTAAACTGAACAGACCAAAAACATTGCATGTTAGGTTAATTGGTAAATTGTCCCTAGGTAGGGGGTAAGAGAGTGATTTTTTTTTTGTCTCATTTGTCTCTATGCGGCCCTGTAATGGACTTGCGACCTGTCCAGGGTGTCCCCCGCCTCTCACACAGCGATTGCTGAATATGGCCTCAGTGACCCACAAATAAAGAATGGCGTAAATAATATGGATGGATGGATGGATGGATGGATGGATGGATGGATGGATGGATGGATGGATAAGCTGGATATATGCATAGCCATTGTGTTTCAAAACTCAAACTCATGCTGCATAAACAACATTTGGCCCATAAGAAGTAATGAATAACCAGACAGATGTGGTCTTCTCACTAAAACTTGATGTGTGTAAACCAGAAAGCAAAACAAACTTTAAAAAAAGCACTGATGTAAAACACAAAAACTAAAGAAAAAGAGCCCTAAAAACATTAAGCTCAACAAAGCCCCCAACATATTGAATCCAATTGGCTCTAACATGTTTGTGACATAGTGACAAAAGAGGAATATAAACAAAGCAAGATGTGAATTGATTTATTTTTTACTTTCCTTCTTATTTTTGTGCATTTATTCCAGTTTTGTATAAGGGACTTCCAACATCATCTGAGCCTGAAAATGAGGAGGAAAGACTGTACATGCGGCAAAACAGACTTTTTATTTTTTGCATTTTATGCTGAAACAGAAAGGCTGTTGGCATCTCTATCAGGAGTGATGAATGAATGCATAAACATACTTCCTGGTGCTGAACAGGAATCAGGAAGGAGCTGATGGCCTTGACCACTTTATGTCCTCAACAATCACTACACTGCAATGCCCAACCTGACAAAGGGTTAAATAATACTAAGTCTGTAAGAACCGAACAGAATTTCACAAAGACGATACACAGAGTGTATGGCAAAGCAACTATAAATGTCAAGCCATTAAAATTTTAGTTTTAAAGAGACAGTCTCTGTAGACCTGAATGATTACAGAAAAAATCCACTTACGGTACTCCAGTGATAAAGTGCTTTGAAAAACTAGTCCTGCAGCATATTAAAATCTAGGCTCCTTCCCACATTCAGCCTTCATCAGTTTGCTTCCAGAGCTAATCGATCCACTAAAGACACTATCACTATAGCAACTTATGACACTGACCCAAATACAAAGAGAACTATGGAAGAACTTTGATCAAATAAAGCTCTGATGCAGTTTAAATATATCGATTATTATTAGCAATCTACATGTCATTCCTATTAGCATTTTACTCCCCACTTGTTTGTGTATTAAATACCTTGTCAAAAATGGACCGAAAGAAAGCTAAAGAAGGCTTCTAGCTCTCTTCCTCAGTTACATCCATCACTGGTGTCCCCCAAGGCTGTGTACTAAGTCCTGTTTATATTTTCTTTAAGACAATTCCGCTAATCGAACTTCATATATTTTTTTTTCTGACATCATAGCCATTGTCTCTGATCTTAAGGAAAAGTGACTCAGACTACAAGGATGTAGAGTCACATGGGTTTTTGATGAATAACCAGATACAGAACATAAAAATCAAGGAGATGACATCAGACTGCAGAATATATATAATGCTGCATAAATGGAGATGTGTACAAAGAATAAATGCTTTAGAGGTTCGCAGGGCACCTTTTATTCATTGATGTCTATCATCACTAAACACCACTGCAATAATTAAGGAAGCAGCAAAAAAAAGTGACGTTCATGAGAAGAAGTGCTCAGGATGCACAACACTGAATAGCTGTTGATGCCCTTCTACTGGACAATGATAGAGAGCCCCCTAACATACTGCATGTCATGCTGGTAGGTGTATAAGCTGCTCTGCAGCAGATAAGAAAACACTCTAGAGAATTGTAAAGACTGAAGAGAAACTCACTTGCTGCCCACTGCCCTCTCCGGAAAACGTTGCAACTTCACGCTACATCAACAGAGCCACCAACATCATTAAACACTTCTCTCCCCCCGGCCATTGCCCCTTCGAACTGTTGCTTTCTTTGAAGGATTACAGGTTGGTTGATGCATTTGCTTCCAGATTTAGGTAGCCTAAAGTTTTTTTCTCTCCCCTAAATCAGTATGGAAATAAAAAAAAGTAGTAATAGTAATAGTAAATAGTAATCAACCACTCGGGCTTTAGTGATTGTGCACTATTGAACCAATGCAATAAAATCAGTTCATTAACTCAGTAAATGTGTGTAGGTCATCAGTTCACTGAAGCACCTATAAATATACCATTTCCTTTTAATTTGAAATAAATTTAAAAAGACAGAAACAATCAAATTAGCTATCACCGCCCTCATAAAAGGCCTCTGACAAAGAACAATAGCTAAATTAGTTTGATTGCCGAATGGAGAAACTTTATTAGAAAAAAATAAAATCAGATGGGTCTGATTAGTCTTTAAATGGTTAACTGATTGTAAATGTCTCAAATTTATGAGCTATTGGCTGACAAATGAATAGCAAGTTCTGCAGGGAGCCATCCCATCAGCCACCTAACGATGTGTCAATGACTTAACAGCTATTAGGAGTTAATCAATAAAACGATTGGCAGTAGCCAGGTTAGATTTTGCTGGTTTATTGTCATGGTCGG